>JASVEL010010226.1:0-108574 GCA_032618575.1 Nicotiana noctiflora
AACTGCACAGGTTTATGTGGGTGTCTGGTCCTAGGCTTGTCACTACTTCGCCGGGATAGGCCAGGCACTTACCAGCACATGGGGTCGGATTGTGCTGATACTGCACTTCTGTGCGTTTTTGCATGGGTCCAGGTTTTGATCAGGAGTAGCAGCAGTAGAGCCGTGCATGGGAGTTGCACATATCGAGACCGAGGTAGCTTGCAGGCGTCCGTATGCCCGGCATCTCTTCCTCTTATTTATTTTATTAGCTGTAGTCTGTTTGTTCCGGGGTAAATAGATTATGTTATTTTCTTTCAGACCTTTATGTGTAGTATTCAGTAGTAGTTCGTGAGTTGGTGACTCCATGTCTTGGGTAGAGGATTTCAGTATTATGTTACCTTGGAACTGGTTAACTCTATTTTGTTAAAGTCTTCCGTACTTATTTAATTAAGGTTATGGTTTTGTTGATAAATTGAGTATGAAATATTGCTAAAAGAAACAGGATAGTATGAATATAGTGGCTTGCCTAGCTACCACGAGTAGGCGCCATCACGATCCCGATGTTGGGGGGAAATCCAGGTCGTGACAAGTTGGTATCAGATCTCTAGGTTACACAGGTCTCACCACTCACGAACAAGCTTAGTAGAGTTTGAGAGGTAGGTTCGGAGACGTCTGTACTTGTCCTCCTGAGTCTATGGAGTTAGGAAAGAGTCTCTCATTTGTTCCTTCTTGTCGTGCAATTTGTTCCTCAAATACCGATTGAATTTCTACTCAGTCCTTTCGCAGATGGTAAGGACACGCGCTTCTTCATCTGCCGATCAGCAGCCTGAGCCCCAGGCAGCTCCTGTGAGGGGCAGGGGCCGAGGCCGTATCGGAGGCCGTGGTAGCGGCAGAGGTCAGCCCTAGGCAGCTATTCCAGAGGTGGAGCCTCATGTTGAGATTGGTGAGGAGGTTCCAGTCCCAGCAGCTCCAGTGGGCCCAGCTCAAGTCCCGGGAGAGGCTTTATTTACCCCGGATCTTCGGGAGGCTCTGGTCAGGATAGTGGATTTTATGGACAGCGTTGCCAGAGTAGGCTTATTACTAGCTGCACCAGCGGCTTCTCAGGCTGGAGGAGGGGCCCAGACTCCTGTCGCACGTACTCCGGAGCCAGTAGCTCCCCAGCCTTAGGCACCAGTGGTTCAGCCAGCTGTGGCTACTCAGTCATGTACCACAGCTCAGGCCGAAGATGGAGCGACCATGACTTCTGATTCTTTATGGAGACTTGGTCGGTTCTCCAAGCTGTTTACCACTACCTTTAGCGGTGCCACATCAAAGGATCCTCAGGATTTCTTATTTAGTTGCCATGAGATTCTCAAGACTTTGGGGATAATAGAGTCCAATGGAGTTGATTTCTGTACATTCAGGCTTTCAAGATCCGCCAAGACTTGGTGGAGGGATTATTGTTTGACTCGACCAGCAGGGTCCCCGGATTTATCATGGATCAGTTTGCCGAGTTACTTCTGGAGAAGTTTGTCCCTGTTACTCAGCGGGATGCACTTCAGAGGCAATTTTAGTGCCTCCATCAGGGCACTATGACTGTCACTCGGTATGAGATGAGATTTGTTGATTTGGCACGTCATGCAGTGGTGATACTTCCCACAGGGCGGGAGAGGGTCCGCAGATTCATAGATGGGCTTAATTAGCCAATTAGACTTCAGATGGCTATGGGAGTGTGGAGTGATATATCATTTCAAGAGGCAGATAATGCAGCACGTAGAGTTGAGATGGCTCTAGCTCGGGGAGGTGGTTATTCTTCGGACAAGAGGCCTCGTCATTCAGACAGGCTTAGTGGATCTTCTTCTAGTGGCAGGGAATCTTTTGATAGGGGCCAGTCTTTCAGGCCGTTCCATTCCGTCCTTCAGGCTTCACAAGGTAGACCAGGCGATCGTGGGTTTCATGAACAGTATTCAGATCAGTCTCCTATCAGTGCTCAGCCTCTTCAGAGTGTTTGTGGAGTCCATTCAGGTCGTTAGGGCCAGTGGCCCTATCAGCCTAAGGGTTGCTACGGTTGTGGTGACCCATGTCATTTTGTCAAGTTCTGCCCACGAGCGATGGGCAACACTCAGCAGCGAGGCCCTCGTCCCATGATTCAGCCCCCAGCTGACCCTCAGCCTGCCCAGCCAGCCAGAGGCGGGGGTAGATATCATAGAGGTGGAAGTCGAGACCGTAGAGGTGGAGACCGTCCAGCCAGAGGTAGAGGTAAGCCAGTTGATGACCGTCCTAGGGATGTAGCTCAGAAGGGAGGTGTTGATCCTCGATTTTATGCTTTACCAGCCAGGCCAGAGACGGAGGCCTCAGATGCCGTGATTACAGGTATCATTCTTGTTTGTGGCAGATGTGCTTCAGTATTATTTGACCCTGGGTCTACATATTCATATGTGTCTTCCAACTTTGCACCATACTTGGTTGTATCCAGCTATGCTCTGGATATTCCAGTTTATGTGTCTACACCGGTGGGTGACTCTGTTGTAGTCGACTAGGTGCATCGTTCGTGCATAGTTATCTTTGGGGGTCTTGAGACCCGTGTTGATCTGTTGCTATTAGACATGGTGGATTTAGATGTCATATTGGGGATGGACTGGTTGTCCCCATACCATGCTATCCTATATTGTCATGCCAAGACCGTGACCTTGGCCTTGCCAGAATCACCCCGACTAGAGTGGAGAGGGACCTCAGGCCACTCCGTTTGCACTGTTATTTCCTATGTTAAGGCTCGACGCATGGTCGAGAAGGGGTGTCTAGCATATCTGGCTTATGTTCGTGATTCCAGTGCAGAAGTTCCTTTTATTGAATCAGTCCCTATTGTATGGGAGTTTCCTGAGGTTTTCCCTTCAGACCTACTGGGCATGCCACCCGACAAAGATATTAATTTCTGTATTGATCTGGCACCGGGCACTCAGCCCATCTCTATTCCACCCTATCGTATGGCCCCGCCGGAGTTAAAAGAGTTAAAAGATCAGCTGCAAGACCTTCTTGAGAAGGGCTTTATCAGGCCCAGTGTTTCCCGCTAGGGGAGCACCTGTGTTGTTTGTGAAGAAGAAAGATAGCTCGATGCGTATGTGTATTGATTACCGGCAATTGAACAAAGTGACAATAAAGAATAAGTATCCACTACCGAGGATTGATAATTTGTTTGACCAGCTCGAGGGAGCGAGGGTGTTCTCAAAGATAGACTTGAGGTCAGGCTACCATCAGCTGAAGATCAGGGCGGCTGACATTCCTAAGATAGCCTTTCGCACTAGATATGGGCATTATGAATTCTTGGTCATGTCCTTCGGGTTGACCAATGCCCCGGCAGCATTCATGGAGTTGATGAATCGAGTATTCAGGCCTTACTTAGATCTGTTCGTGATAGTCTTCATAGATGACATCCTGGTATACTCCCGCAGCCAGGAAGAGCACGAGCAGCACCTCAGAGTGGTTCTTCAGACTCTAAAGGATAATTAGCTATATGCCAAATTTTCGAAATGTGAGTTCCGGTTGAGTTCGGTGGCATTTCTAGGTCATTTCGTATTAGTGGAGGGTATTTAGGTGGACCCAAAGAAGATTGAGGCAGTCCAAAATTGGCCTCGACCAGCTTTAGTGATCGAGATCCGGATTTTCTTGGGATTAGCAGGTTACTACCATCGATTTGTAGAGAGCGTTTCTTCTATTGCAGCCCCGATGACCAGGTTGACCCAGAAGGGTGCCCGGTTCCAGTGGTTAGAGGAGTGTGAGGCGAGCTTTCAGAAGCTCAAGACAGCCTTAACTACAGCACCAGTGCTGATACTACCTACGGGTGCAGGGCCTTATACAGTTTACTGTGACGCATCTCGTACAGGGCTTGGAATGGTATTGATGCAGGATGGTAAGGTTATTGCTTATGCTTCGAGGCAGTTAAAAATACATGAGAAGAATTATCCAGTTCATGATCTAGAGTTAGCAGCAGTGGTTCATGCCTTAAAAATCCGGAGGCATTATCTATATGGTGTGACATGTGAGGTGTACACTAATCACAAAAGCCTACAGTACTTGTTCAAGCAAAAGGAATTGAATCTACGACAGCGGAGATGGTTAGAGTTGCTGAAAGAATATGATGTTACTATCCTATATCACCCAGGTAAGGCCAATATGGTGGCCGATGCATTGAGTAGAAAGTCTGCCAGCATGGGTAGTCTTGCATTCATTCCGGTCAATCAGAGACCAATTGCTCTAGATGTCCAGACCTTAGCCAACCGGTTCGTGAGATTAGACATTTTTGAGCCCAGCAGGGTGTTAGCCTGCACGGTCGCTCGTTCTTCTCTATTAGAGCGGATCCATGAGAGGCAATTTGATGATCCTCATTTGCGTGACTTGAGAGATACAGTACAGCGGGGAGGTGCCACGAAGGTATATCTAGATGATCATGGGGTATTAAGATTGCAAGGTCGAGTTTGTGTGCCCAATGTTGAGGGGATAGGATAGTTGATCTTAGCGGAGGCCCACAGTTCGCGGTATTATATTCACCCGGGCACCGCGAAGATGTACCAGGACTTACGGCATCATTATAGGTGGCGCAAGATGAAGAAATATATCGTTGCGTATGTCGCTTGTTGTCAAAATTGTCAGCAGGTGAAATATGAGCACCAGAGGCCTGGTGGGGTATTCCAGAGAATCGAAATTCCCGAGTGGAAATGGGAGCGGATCACTATGGACTTCATTATTGGACTTCCTTTGACTCGGAGGAAATTTGATGCTATTTGGGCCATTGTTGATAGGCTGACCAAGTCAGCACACTTCATTCCAGTATCTGTCTCCTACTCATCGGAGAGGTTAGCAGAGATTTACATCAGAGAGATTGTTCGACTTCAGGGGGTGCCGGTATCTATTATCTCTGATCGGGGTACGCAGTTTACCTCGCGGTTTTGGAGATCGGTCTAGCGGGAGTTAGGCACCCAGGTTCAGCTAAGTACAACTTTTCATCCTCTGACGTATGGCCAGTCCGAGAGGACTATACAGATTCTAGAGGACATGCTTTGAGCCTGTGTCATTGATTTTGGAGGCTCGTGGGACCAGTTTCTGCCATTAGCAGAGTTTGCCTACAACAATAGCTACCCATTCTGGCATTCAGATGGCCCCATATGAGGCATTGTATAGTAGGCGATGTCGATCTCTAGTCAGATGGTTTGAGCCGGGGGAGGCTCGGTTGTTGGGTACAGACTTAGTTCAGGAGGCCTTGGATAAGGTCAAGACTATCCAGGAGAGATTGCATTCATCTCAGTCCAGAGAGAAGACTTATGCGGATCGGAACGTTCGAGATGTAGATTTCATTGTTGGTGAGCGGTTATTGCTCCGAGTGTCGCCTATGAAGGGCGTGATGAGGTTCGGGAAGAAGGGCAAGCTCAGCCCTAGGATATTGGCCCATTTGAGATTCTAGACCGCGTGGGAGGGGTGGCCTACAGACTAGCTCTGCCGCCTAGCTTATCAGCCGTGCATCTAGTTTTTCATGTATCTATGCTTCGGAGATACCACGACGATCCCACACATGTGTTAGACTTCAGTACCGTCCAATTGGACAATGATCTATCTTACGAGGAGGAGCCGGTGGCCATTCTAGACCGGCAGGTTCGACAGTTGAGGTCGAAGGGTTATCCTTCTGTGCGTGTTCAGTGGAGAGGTCAGCCTCCTGAGGCATCGACCTGGGAGTCCGAGTCTGATATGCGGAGCCGCTACCCTCATTTGTTCCTCGACTCAGGTACTTCCTTCTCTTGTCCATTCGAGGACGAACGGTTGTTTTAGAGGTGGAGGATGTGATGACCCAAAGGGTCATCACCTGCTTTCCTCACTTGTTCTACACTTCTGAGGCCTTGAAAACCTCATTCTATGTTGCCTCAATTTACATGCACTATTCGGGCATGTAGCCGGAAAGATTTTGTGATAGAATATATGAATTCTATGAGAAACTTAAAGAAAAAAATGATATTAATATTGATATAGTTGACTTCGGTCAACATCTTTGGTAAACCGACTTGGACCCAAGATCGGATGGTCCCGGAAGGTCCGTAGGAAAATATGGAACTCGGACATGCGTCCGAAGTCGAATTCTGAGGCCTAGAGCCTAAGTTATGGATTTTTCTGTGAAATTGATTTTGCTGTAATTATTAAAGGAAAAAGAATTAAATTACCTTGGTATCGGGCTCATATTTTGGTTCCGACGCCCGGTACAAGTCTTAAATATTATATATGTGCTTTCTGCAAAGTTTGGTGACATTTCGATGTCGTTTGATATGTTTTGGACCTTGAGTTCCAAGTTTGAAAGTTTTGAAAACCAAAAGTATGAAAATCATGAACTTGAGGCTTGATTTGATGAAAACGATATTATATTGGCGATGTGATCGTGCGAGCAAGTTTGTAATGTGTTTTTGATGTTGTGTACATGTTTGGTTTGGAGCCCGGGGGATTCGGGTAAAGATTCGATAGGCCGTTGGTTCAAATTCTGAATTTTAACGCTGCTGGTTTTTCACCCAGCTGGTGTCTTCGCAAATGTGAAGAATTTCTCGCAAATGCGAAGGTGACAGGTCAAGGCTGGGTTCGCAAATGTGAACCCTTTATCGCAAATGCGAAGGGGGTCCAGGTATGCGTTGGTTCGCAAATGCGAACTTAACCTCGCAAATGCGAGGTCTTCACCATTTCACCTGCGTTCGCAAATGCGATGCACCAGTAAGCCAGCCAAGTTCGCAAATGCGAACCCTTCCTCGCAATTGCGAGAGCAGTAGACCCCAGACCTGTAGTGTTCACAATTGCGAACAAATGTTCGCAATTGCGATATCCGCAGCTGTGCAATTTTATACTTAAACGAATTTTTCAGTTCTTTCTTCATTCTTTCAAAAACCCACACACCACACACGAACCCTTAAGGCCAAATTCACTCCAAAGCAATTGTAAGTCACTTTTTACTTAATTCTTTCAATTTCTAACATCATTAAACATGTTTTTCAATAGAAATCAAAGGTTTTCATGGTTGAAATTCATGTTTTTGGGAAGAACCTAGGTTTTTCATGAATTGGGCAATTGGACCTCGTATTGAGGTCCGATTTTGAAACAAATCATATATTTGAACTCGTGGGGGAATGGGTAACCGGATTTTGGTCCGAACCCCGAGTTCCGACCATGTGGGGCCAGGGGCATTTTGGGAAATTTTGGGGTAAACTTTGGGAAAACCATTTTTCAGCATTCAAACCAAGTTAATTAGTATTTATTAATATAATGGAATCAATTGTGGTTAGATTCAAGCTAGTTGAAAGCGGAAATTCGGGGAAAAAGCTATAATTGAAGAGTAATTTGGACTTCAAGGCTAGAGGTAAGTGTTTGTTCTATCCTAGCTTGAGGGAATAGGATTATGTGCTATGTGCTATGTGATCGAGTGCGGTGTATGGGTTGTGGTAACGAGCATCCATACACTGGCGTCTTGCATGACCGTGAGTCGTTGTTAATACTTGTTGTGAGACATTTTAAAGATAAATTGTTGAACCCTTGCCGGGTTGTAGAATTGTTATTGTTCTCTCTTGCCGGGACTTGTTGTGAAGTGAGATACTGATTGCCCTTGCCGGGACTTTGTTGTGATGATTATTGTGTCACTTGCCGGGACGGTTCATGATTTATTGTTTTCATTCTCTGCCCTTAACTGTGATTGTTATTTGGGTGAGGAAGAGTGATAATGCACGAAGGGTGATGTTGTGCCTTGATTTATTGATTATGCATGAAGGTTAATGACATGCCTTGTTATTGATTATGCACAAAGGTTAATGTCGTGCCATGTTATTGATTATGCACGAAGGATCATGTCGTGCCTTGTTATTGAACCATGTACGAAGGATCATGCCGTACCATGGATGTGAGGATAAGAGTAAAAGCACGAAGGGTGATGCCGTGCACTTTGTTTGCTTATTTCGTGAGGATGAGAGTAAAAGCACGAAGGGTGATGCCGTGTAACTATTTGCTATTCCTTGACTTGATATTATCTGTTTTCCACTATACTTTGGTTTCCTTGTTGATTTAATGACTGTTGTTACTGTTGAGTTTTCCTCTGTGATATTCCTTGTTGAGTTGTTACTTGATTATTTCTCGTTATCTTGTGGTGTACATATATATAGAACCGCACAGGTTTATGTGGGTGTCTGGTCCTAGGCTTGTCACTACTTCGCCGGGATAGGCTAGGCACTTAGGAGCACATGGGGTCGGATTGTGCAGATACTGCACTTCTGTGTGTTTTTGCACAGGTCCAGGTTTTGATCAGGAGCAGCAGCAGTAGAGTCGTGCGTGGAAGTTGCACATATCGAGATCGAGGTAGCTTGCATGTGTCCGCAGGCCCGGCGTCTCTTCCTCTTATTTATGTTATTAGCTGTAATCTCTTTGTTCCGAGGCAAACATATTATGTTATTTTCTTTCAGACCTTTATGTGCAGTATTTAGTAGTAGTTTGTGAGTTGGTGACTCCACGTCTTGGGTAGAGGATTTCAGTATTATGTTACCTTGGAACTGCTTAACTCTTTTTTGATAAAGTCTTCCGCACTTATTTAATTAAGGTTATGGTTTTGTTGATAAATTGAGTATGAAATATGTCTAAAAGAAACATGATAGTATGAATATAGTGGCTTGCCTAGCTACCACGAGTAGGCGCCATCATGATCCCGATGATGGGGGAAAATCCGGGTCGTGACACATCTGCTCCTTCATTGTGCATTCTTGGGATGTGTTTGAACTCTATAGATTGAAATCTCTGGGATAGTTCATGCAGACATTGTCGATAAGGTATCAACTTTAAATCTCTTGTCTCCCATTCTCCCTGAATCAAATGCATCAAGAGATCCGAGTCACCCATGACTAAAATCTCTTGAACACCCATATCTATTGCCATCCTGAATCCCAGTATGCATGCTTCATATTCAGCCATATTGTTGGTGCAGAAAAATCAAAGCTGAGCGGTAACGGGATAATGCTGACCCGTTTCTGAAATAAGTACTGCTCCAATTCCAACTCCCTTACTGTTGACGGCTCCATAGAAGTACATTCTCCAGCCTGACTTATCATCTTACTCTACTTCTTCAACATTCATTGCCTCCTCATCTGGAAAAAATGTTTTTAGCGGCTCATATTCATCATCCACTGGGTTCTCTGCTAGATGATCTGCAACTGCTTGCGCCTTCATTGCCGTACGTGTTACATAGATGATGTCAAACTCTGTGAACATAATTTGCCATTTAGCAAGTCTTCCTGTAGGCATAGGCTTCTTAAATATATACTTCAATGGATCCAACCGTGATATCAAATATATGGTATAAGCTGACAGGTAATGTTTTAGTTTCTGAGCAACCTAGGTTAGAACATAACACGTTCTTCCAACTGAGTGTATTTCACCTCATAAGATGTGAAATTTTTACTGAGGTAATATATCGCCTGCTCTTTCTTTCCCGTCTCGTCATGCTGCCCCAGTACGCAGCCAAAAGAATTGTCTAGCACAATCAAATACAAGATCAGAGGTCTTCCTGGTTCTGGAGGAACTAATACTGGAGGATTGGCCAAATATTCTTTAATCTTGTCAAAGTCCTCTTGGCATTCATCAGTCCAATTTACCTTAGCATCTTTCTTTAGCAGTTTGAAAATAGGCTCACATGTTGACGTCAATTAAGCAATGAACCTGCTGATATAATTCAACCCGCCCAATAAACTCATCACTTCTTTCTTATTCTTTGGCGGAGATAAATTCTGGATTGCTTTTATCTTTGACGGATCCAATTCAATACCACGTCGTCTTACTATAAACCCTAGTAACCTTTTTGAAGGCACCCTGAAAGCACACTTTGCTGGATTGAGCTTGAGATTATATCTTCGGAGCCTCTGAATTACCCGACCTGTTAAAGGTCTGGGTATTCAGAATTTAACTAATATTTAACTGTTGACCATCATTTGCAAGTCATTTAAGACTTAGCCAGCTTTCAACCTTAATTCCTTTCAATTTTAACCTCTTTAAAGAGGTAATGTTTTACTATTATTACTTATCCTAATTGGAATTGGATTTGCAAGACTAGCCTGCTTCTATTTAGACTTACAAAATTAGTCACTTTAGACTTAGGCTTAGACTTACAAAATTAGCCACTTTATTACTTAGATTTAGACTTACAGAATTAGTCACTTTAGACTTAGGCTTAGACTTACAAAATTAACCACTTTATTAGTCAGATTTAGACTTATAGAATTAGTCACTTTAGACTTAGGCTTAGACTTACAGAATTAGCCACTCCAATGTCTTAGGAGTGGCTGTATTAATCAAATAATCCTTAAGTCATTTCAATTGTAGCCAGCTTACGTTATTTTTTCAATATTAGCCAATTAGATTACTTTCAATACTAGCCAGTTATCTAATCATTTATCTATTTCAGCTATAACCAACACCCTAAAGCACAGTATGATCCATCATAGTCTAACACATGAATCTATTACAAATACAGCCCACTTATGTCAATTTTCACACATAGCCACTATCAGAAATCACTTATCAATTAACCAAAACTCAGAAGGAAATTAGATAATGGTTGAATCTCGATTAATTATCTCATAACTTCAGACTTAAGCATAGCTAACAAATCCAACATAAAGAGGCATACTCACAACATATTCATATACTGACTTATAGAAAAATCCTAAGAGGCTCAGTATATCAATTAAGCATAACAGACAAGCTAGATGACATGCTAATGATAGAAACTCTCAGAAGGTTTATTATACTAGAATATGCAAAGAAACATAGAAATCAGAAGAAGAAAAACATGCTAGAGATTGATACACAAAAAACAGGAAGTAGGGACTTAGCTTAGCAGGATTTGTCTCCTGAGCTTCCTCATTTCTTTCTTTCTTTTTTATTTGCCTTTTCTTTTCTTTTTCTTCCAGTCTTTCAGACTTTAGAGACTCGGAGTCTTTATTTTTTTTCTATATTTTTCTCAAATCAGTTACTTTCTTGGGTTCATGGTGGTAAAGAAGTGTTAGAAGTGTAAAGGGGTGTGTTTTGAGGGTGGGTCTCGTTCGGGAGTTCGCCGGAGGTAGGGTTCCGAGGAGCTTATTTTGAATATTCGAACGTTTGCAGAGGTATTCGAGAGAAACCAACTATGTAGGGTGAAAGATCCCCTCGTAGTGGTTCCATGGTGTTAATTTGGGAGACAGATTCAAAGTTTGAAGGTCACCGGAAAAGATTCCGGTGATCGAGCTTTCAAGAAAGTGGGTTTTTTTCCTGGTTTTCTAAGGTTTTAGGGGGTTTAGGGTGAATAAGATAGGAAGCAAGAGTTTTGGGGTCAGTGGTGACCGGAGAAGGCCATTGATGGCAGCCAGTCTCCATGGAAACGTTGAAGAAGATGATGAAGAAGAAAGGAGAAGGGCGGCTAGGGTTTGGGATGGGTGTAATGGTCGGTCTCTGAATGAGAGACTAGGTTTATATACCCCAACAGGCCTGGGCGATCCCGGCCTTTGGATCATTTATTATCAACGGCCAGGATCAAAAGATCCCACATGCTATCGTTTCCTTTTTAATGAAGATTTCCTGGCCTCCGTTAGATCATTTTAAATGGACGGCCAGGATTAAATCGACAATACTGTATCATTTGGTTTATTTAAGGAGATTCAGTTTTATCCGTTTGATCAATTATACGGACGGGCAGGATCAAATCACCATGCTACGTCGTTTTCTTTTAAAATTGGACCGGCCAGTACATTCTTTTGGGCTTTTATATTTTGGGCTTGACACTTTAGCCCAATTATTGTATTTCTTATGTAGTTTTCGTGTATTTAATTATTTTTTTTGTATTTTTCTAGTTGTATTTTATTTTTCTCTTTTTATATTCCTTTTAATTATTAATTCTCCTTTATTTTCCTATTTTCTCTAATTTTTCTGGTATTTTTGCTATTTTTCTTTAATTTTCCGGTATATTTTTATTGTTTTGTTGATTTTCTTTAATTCCTTTATTTTTGATATTTTCTAATTAACCTAATTTTAAATTTTTAAATTTTTGAATTTCTAATTGTTTCAATCACAAACATACACTTTATTTCAATTAAGCACATAATTGCAAATCAAAAATCTTATTTATTTTAATATTGGAATTTATTTGTCTAGGGCAAAAATCACGTGCTCACAAGCCCAAATGACATAACAAGGAACTCGTAATGACCATATCGAGTCCTGAAGATAGTCTTCGGGATATCTGGCTCTCAAATCTTCAACTGATGGTAACCTGAGTGCAAATCAATATTAGAAAATACATGTGTGCCCTGAAGCTGGTCAAACAGATCATCAATATGAGGTAAATGATAACGGTTCTTCACTGTAACTCTGTTCAACTGGCGATAATCAATGCACATACGCATAGAACCATTCTTCTTCTTTACAAACAAGACAGGAGCACCCCATGGCGAAACACTAGCCCGAATAAAACCCTTACCCAGCAATTCCTGCAATTGATCCTTCAACTCCTTCAACCTAGGAGGAGCTATGCGATATGGAATAATGGAAATGGGGTGAGTGCCCAGTAATAGATCAATGCCAAAATCGATATCTCTATCCGGCGGAATGCCTGGAAGATCAGCTGGAAACACATCAGAGAAATTTCGTACCACTGGGACTGAATCAACAGAAGGGTATCAACATTGACATCTCACACATAAGCTAAATATGTGGCACACCCCTTCTCAACCATACATTAAGCTTTAAGGAAAGAGATAAATCTACTGGGAGTATGATTTAAACTTCCACTCCACTCAATATGTGGAACACCTACGGTCATGGCGTGACAATCAAGAATAGCATGATGGGGCGACAACCAATTCATGACCAGAATAATATCAAAGTCAACTATATCGAGTAATAATAGATCTGTTATGGTCTCAAAACCACGAATAGTAACCAAACACGTCCGGTAAATGCGGTCCCTCATAAGAGAATCTCCCACAGGGGTAGAAACATAAACGCGGGCACTCAAAGAATCCCGAGGCACACCCAAATGCGAAGTAAAATAATAAGACACATATGAATAATTAGAGCCTGGATCGAATAGAACCGAGGCCTCTCTGTGACAAACGAGAATAATACCTGTGATGACTGAATCGAATGCAACCGCCTCAGTACGAGCAGGAACACAATAATATCTGGCCAGACCCCTCTCACGAGGGTGACCTCTATCTTCCCAGCCTTCGCCCCTGGTTGGCTGGGTAGGTGGGGCAGCAGCTGAAGCTGTAATCATAGCCTAAGAACTCTGAGGACCCCGTTGCGGCTGAGCAGTCTGTGAAGATGCACCCTTACCAAGCTTGGGGCAGTCCCTAACCATATGACGTGTATCGCCATACTCGGAGCAAGCTCTGGGAGAATGTGGTGGATGCGACTGGTTGGGGCTAGTCTTGCTGGAGTGACCTCTAGAAGTACCCTGCGTAGGAGGCACGCTAGAAACTGGAGGCACATAATAAGGCTCCTAAGGTGCAGGCAGAGCTAGAGTACTGCCACCTGCTCGCAAAGCTGAATATATAGGGTGACCAGAATAACCCCTACCATAACGACCTGGTGATGGGGTATGGGCATAGATTAATGACCCGACTCTCGAGACCTCTTGGCCTCCCTCTCCCCTTAATCCTTGGCGAGCATAGCCTCAATCCTCCTAGCAATGCTCACTACCTGCTGGTAAGGAATATCCATCTCTAAATCTCGATCCATGCTGTACCAGATGGGCAGAATAAGACTCTTAATAAACCTCTTAACTCTCTCCCGAACTGTGGCAACCAAAGCTGGTACATGTCTAGCCAACCTGGTATAACGGATGGCATACTCTGAAACTGCCATAGCACCCTGGCGCAAGTGCTCAAACTCCACGTGCCATGAATCCCTGAGGCTTTGGGGAACAAAATCTCTCATAAACATGTCTGAGAACTGGGTCCAAGTTAGTGAGGTAGACTCAAATGGACTTTCCAACTCATAAGTACGCCACCAATCATAGGCGGCTCCCCGAAGCTGAAAGATGGTAAAAGAGACCCCGCTAGACTCCACTATGCCCATGGTGCAAAGGATACGATGGCACTCCTCAGAAAATCCCAAGAAGTCATATGATGCTAGGCCAGAATGTTGGGGATCATATTTCTTGAACCTCTCTAGTCAATGATGTTCGTCCTCAGAAACAGCTGATCCATCCTCGGGTTGTGCTGGTGCTGCAGGCGGTACAGGAATAACCTCTGGGACTTGCTCAATCTGCACTCTCTACTCAAGAGTGTGGGTTGCGGAAGTCTGGGACCCCTTCCCCGGCCAGGGATATGGCTACAGCAAGAGGAAGCAACCCCGCCCTAGCCAAGGTAGTGTATATGCTCATGACTAAGCTAGAGCCTCCTGGAGCGCTAGAGTAGTTGTAGCAGTGGCAGGTGTGCTAGGTGCCTGGGCTTTGGTCAAATCTACTCGTGGTACCTCGACGGTAGCTCGCGTAGGTGTTATGGTTGCACCACAAGCGAGTCCTTGACCTCTACCCCGGACTGACCACTAACGGCGGCAACAGGTAGCGCGAGTGCCTAGTCCTCTCGGTATCACGTGTCCTCACCATCTTTGAGAGAATAGAAGACAAAAGTTTAGAATTGATGTCAACATATCACACAACAAGGAATTCAAAAGAAATAAAGATTTTTCCTAAACAGTTACATAGCCTTTCGTAGATAAATACAGATATCTTTATACCGATCAGCGAGACTCTAATAAACCGGCCTATGTTATGTGACTCCTATGAACCTAGAGTTCTGATACCAACTTGTCACGACCCTTGTTCATCGATCATGAACATGTCATGATGGCACCTAGTCCCTACGACCAGGTAAGCCAAATATTGGGGAAAATATGATAATTATAGAAAAATAAAATAAACCAAATTAGATAACGGGAAGAAAATTGTATTGTATGTCACTCGGCGTGTAAAACTCAGTTACACTAGTCTACTAAAATTCCCAATGACCCGGAAGCTCACGGGCAACACAGGCTATAGAAATGTACAATAAAGGTTCCCAACACCAGAATGTCTAGCAACCAGAAGTACGAAAACTAAATACTAATGGTAGAGTAAAACGGAGACTCGTCAATCTGCGGACGCAGCAAAACTACCTCGAAGTCTATGTGGTCCTCCTAACTCACTGATAGTGCGCCTAAGTAGAGGTAAATGGATGGTCTACACATGAAAAACATGCGCAGGAAGGGCATGAGTACACCACAGCAGTACTCGGTAACTGCCAAGTCTAACCTCGATTGGGTAGTGATGAGGAAAGGTCAGGGCCCTATTAAGGAAAAAATTTAATAATAGCAATTATTAACAGTGTGGAAATCTGAAAAAATAATAAACGCAGCAGTGTAATAAGGAAAATTCATCGAAGCAATAATAACTACAAGGATAAAGCAGAAACATAAAGTAAACACAGCTCAATGTCAAGAAACCAATAAGGGTCTACCAGGGTACCGTCCTGTAGCCCTTTCCTCAACTGTCCAGTGGATCTCCCAGGATACTATCCCGTAGTCTAATCATCAATGTGCAGGGGGATCTCCCGGGATACCATCCTGTAGTCCCAAAATAAAAGTGGAGGGGGATCTCCTCGGAATCGAACCCGTAGTCCCAAAGTAAACAAACAAGGGGGGAGCTACCGGAATCCCACATATGTAGTCCCAATTTAAATGCGCATTCACAGCCAGAACAAACCAAGGAATAAAGTACGAAAGACAAAACAACAGATAGAACTAGCCTACCATGCTTCACGTATTACAATTAAACAACTTAAGCAACTAGGCAGTTAGTCAGCTAAACATGCTTTCCTAATCTAGCATACATATAATTTACAGGTAGGATAAAGGAAGTAATAAAGAAAGCTAAATATCAACAACTTAAGTGAAATTAGTTTTTCATCAATCGGCTTAAGTACGTGCTCGTCACCTCACATACAAGGCACTCAATTATCAAGATACAAATCCTAAGGGGAAAATTCCACCAGAGAAGGTTAGACAAGCCACTTACCTCAAACCGGCTCAATATCAATAGAACCCGCACCTTTTTCCACAAGTATCCAACTGCAAATGGCCCAAATCTATTCAGTTCAATAACACATCATAAATAATATTGCAAACAACTGATTCCACTACTAAATTTAAAGCTAGGGCGTGAAAATAGGTAAAATGACCAAAATGCCCCTCCAACCAACATCTCGGAATCGAATAATTTTCATGTTTACAGAACCCTCGTACTCTCACGAGTCTAACATAGTTTGGTCTAAGAAGTTTTACCGACTTTCTATTCAAAAACACGAAATTAAAAGGTAAATTCGCGATTAGATTAATGGGTTTTAGTCATAGGAGAGTAGAGAAACGTTACCCAGTGATTTCCCTTGAAAAGCCCTTGAAATTTCTCCCATATCCAAGTTCTAAACCTTGAGTTTTGATAAAAATGGCAAAACCTCATTTTTGAAAAGTTAAATAATGTTAAGGTCATTAAATCATCGCGAATACGGCAAGTACCACATGTTCACGAAGAACGAAAATATGATTGCCCCAAAATGCCTTTTGCGATCGCAAAGGAAAGGATGCGAACGCAAAGGCCTGGCCTAGAAAACTATGCAAACACAAACATATACATGCGCATGCGTTGAAGAAAATGAAAGGGCCAGAAATTGGCCCTACTCAAATGTGAAGACGGCAATGCGATCGCAATGAAGAAGCTTACAGACTTACGCGAACGTGAGGTCTGGTACATGAACGTGTACAAGGGAATTGGTACCCCTCCAGGATTATACTATACAAACGCGGTGGAGGGGCCACGAACACGATGAAGGGGCAATACGCGAACGCGATGGCTTCTACGCGAACATGTAGAAGGAATCAGACCTGCAATTTTTCTGCAACAATTCCAACTTTAAATTGCTCTTTTGAGCATCCAAAACATACCCGAGGCCCCCAGGTACCTCAAACAAACCTACAGACATATCCCATAACATCGTTCAAACTTGTACCAATCCTTAAGTCACCTAAAACAACACTGGAAATATGAATTAAGAAAAGATTCAAGCCTAAGAACTTCCAATTCCAACCAAACATACTTTCAATCAAAACCCTAACCAAACCTCACCCGAGTGACCTGAAATTTTGTATACACATCCCAAATGACATGATGGAGCTATAGCAAGTTACAGAATTCAAATCCAGTCCTCGGATCAAAAACTCACAATCAGACCGGAAAACTCAAAAATTCGAACTTTGGCATTTCAAGCCTAAATGAGCTACGAACCTCCAAATTATATTCCGAACATACTCCCAACCTCGAAATCACCTAACGGAGCTAATGGAACCAATGGATATACATTTTGAGGTCGTCTTCACACTGTGTTGAATACAGATTATTTTTCAACTCTTAAGCTCTCATTTAGCGACTAAGTGTCCAAAAACACTCCGTATCCTAACACCGAACGTCCCAACAAAACAAAATTGCAGAAATGAACTTAAGGGAAGCAGTTAATGGGGGATTGGGTCGTTAATTCAAAAAATGACCGGCCGGGTCATTACATCCTCTTACGCTTAAACATTAATTCTTCCTCGAATGAGCATAGAGAACATACCTGAGGTAGTAAAAAGATGAGGGTACTAGCTGCACATATCCTGCTCGATCTCCCAAGCCGCCTCCTCGGCCGGCTGACCCCGCCACTACACCTACACTGAAGCTATGTTCTTTGACCTCAACTTTTTGATCTGCCTGTCCAAAATAGCCACTAGCTCCTCAATATAGGATAGATCCTTGTCCAGCTGGACTGACTGAAATCCAACACTTGCAACGGATCACCGTGATATCTCCGGAGCATCGAAACATAAAATACCGGATGAACTCCGGCTAGGCTGGGAGGTAAGTCAAGATCATAAGCAACCTCCCCAACACTCCTCAAGATCTCAAAAGGGCCAATAAACCTCTGACTTAGCTTCCCTTTCTTTTAAAACATCATGACGCCTTTCATGGGAGAGATCTGAAGCAGAACCCGCTCGCCGACCATATATGAAACATCACAAAGCTTATTGTCCGCATAACGCCTTTGTCTGGACTGGGCTGCACGGAGTCTATCCTGAATCACCTTAACCTTCTCCATTGCATCCTGGACCATCTCTGTGCCCAATAGCCTAGCCTCACCCTACTCAAACCAACCCACCAGAGATCTATACCTCCTACCATATAAAGCTTCATATAACGCCATCTAAATGCTGGACTGCTAATTGTTGTTATAATCGAACTCCGTCAGTGGCAGGAAATGGTCTCATGACCCTCCAAACTAAATCACGCACGCATAGAGCATATCCTCTAGAATCTGAATAGTGCGCTCGGACTGTTCGTCTATCTGGGGTGAAAGGTCGTGCTAAACTCCACCCAAGTGCCTAACTTCTGCCGCACGGCTCTCCGGAACTGCAATGTAAACTAAGTACCTCTATCTAAAATGATAGAAACTAGAATACCATGCAAACGGATGATTTCCCTGATATAAATCTCCGCCAACCGCTCCGATGAATAAGTGGGACACACAGGTATGAAATGAGCGGACTTGGTCAGCCGATCCACAATGACCCAAATAGAATCAAACTTCTTCACGATCCATGGGAGTCCAAATACAAAGTCCATGGTGATACGCTCCCACTTCCACTCTGGGATCTCTGTTTTCTAGAACAACCCACCCAGACGCTCATGTTCATACTTCACCTGCTGGCAGATGAGGAATCTAGACATGTAGTCAACTATATCCTTCTTCATCCGCCTCTACTAGTAGTACTGCCTCAAGTCCTGATACATCTTCACGGCACCCGGATTGGATAGAATACTGCGAGCTATGGGCCTCTGCTAGTATCAACTCTCGAAGACCATCGACATTGGGCACACAAATCCGGCCCTGCATCCTCAATACCCTGTCATCCCCGATGGTCACATCTCTGGCATCACCACGCCGAACTCTGTCCTGAAGAACAAGCAAATGAGGGTCATCATATTGCCGCTCCCTGATACGATCAAATAGGGAACACCAAGAAACCACAAATGCTAGAACCCGACTGGGCTCCGAAAGGTCCAATCTCAAAAACTGCCTGACTAAGGCCTGAACATCCATCGCCATAGGTCTCTCTGAGGCTGGCAAATATGCCAAACTCCCCAAACTCTCTGCCCGACGACTCAAGGAATTGGCTACCACATCGGCCTTGCTCGGGTGATAAAGAATAGTAATATCATAATACTTTAACAACTCTAACCACCTCCTCTGACTCATATTCAGGTCCATATGCTTAAGTAAGTGCTGCAAACTCCAATGGTCAGTATATATCTCACAAGTCACCCCATACAAATTATGACGCAATATCTTCAAGGCATGAATAATAGCAGCTAACTCAAGATCATGGACAGAGTAGTTCTTTTCATGCACCTTCAACTGCCTAGACGTGTAGGCAATCACCATACCGTCCTGCATCAAGACCGTTCCAAGTCCAACCCATGAGGCATCACAATAAACTATATAAGACCCCGAATCAATAAGCAACATCAAGATTGGGGCTTAAGTCAAAGTTGTCTTGAGCTTGTGGAAGCTCGCCTCACACTCTTCTGTCCACAAAAATGTGGCAACCTTTTGGGTCAATCTAGTCATAGAGGACGCAATCGATGAAAACCCCTCCACAAAGCGACGGTAATAACCCACCAAGCCTAGGAAACTGCGAATCTCTATAGCTGAGGAGGGCCTAGGCCAACTCTACACGGCCTCCACCTTCCTCAGATCTATCTACTCGAATGCCCTCACTCGATACAACGTGGCCTAGGAACACTACAGAACTCAGGCAGAACTCACATTTTGAGAACTTTGCATATAATTTCTTCTCTCTCAGAGTCTAAAGCAGTGTTCTTAGGTGCTGCTCATGATCTTCCCGACTCTGGGAATATACCAGAATATAATCAATAAAAACGATGACGACTGAGTCAATATATGGCCTGAATACACTATGCATCAAATGTATAAAAGTTTTTAGTCAGCTCAAATGACATAACAAGGAACTCATAATGACCATACCAAGTCCTGAAGGCGGTCTTCAGGATATCTAGCTCCCGAACTCGGGTGATGATAACCAGAGCGCAAATCAATCTTGGAAAACACCTGTGCACCCTGTAGCTGGTCAAATAAATCATTAATACGTGGCAAAGGATACTAGTTCTTCACTGTAACTTTGTTCAACTGACGATAATCGATGCACATACACATAGAACTATCCTTCTTCTTCACAAACAAGATAGGTGCACCCCATGGCAAAACACTAGGCCGAATAAAAGCCTTACCCAGCAATTCTTGCAATTGATCCTTCGACTCCTTCAACTCAAGAGGAGCCATGTGATATGAAGGAATGCAAATGGGCTGAGTGCCCAGCAACATATTAATGCCAAAATTGATATCTCTATCGGGCGGCATTCAAGGAAGATCAACTGGAAACACATCGGGAAAATCCCGCACCACTGAGACTGAATCAACAGAAGGGGTATCAACACTGATATCTCTCACATAAGCTAAATACACGGCATACCCCTTCTCAACCATACGTTGAGCTTTTAGGAAAGAGATAACTCTACTGGGAGTATGATCTAAAGTACCACTCCACTCAATATGTGGAACACCTGACATAGCCAGCGTCACGGTCTTGGCGTGACAATCAAAAATAGCATGATGGGGCAACAAACAATCCATGCCTAGAATAATATCAAAGTCAACCATACCGAGTAATAATAGATCTGCCTTGGTCTCAAAACCACGAATACTAACCAACCACAACCGATAAACGTGATCCACAACAACAGAATCTCCCACAGGAGTAGAAACAAAAATGGGGGCACTAAAAGAATCCCGAGGCACACCCAAATGCTAAGCAAAATAATAATACACATACAAATAAGTAGAGTCTGGATCGAATAGAACCGATGACTCTTTGTGACAAACCAGAATAATACATATTATGACGGAACCGGAGGCAACCGCCTTAGTGCGAGTAGTAATACAATAATATCTGGCTCGAACCCTCTCACGAGGATGACCTCTATATCCCCGGCCTCCATCCCTAGTTGACTGGGCAGGTGGGGCAGCAGCTGGAGCTGTAATCATAGCTTGAGAACTTTGAGGACCCCGCTGCTGCCTCGGCCTTTGACGGTGATAGTAGGGGGTGTGGGTGCTTGGTCCTCTCGTGTAGCACGTGTCCTCACCATCTATGAGAGAATAGAAGACAGAAGTTTAGAATTGATGTCAAAATATCGCACGACAAGGAGTTCAAAACAAATGAAGATTTTTTCTAAACAATTACATAGCCTCTCGTAGATAAATAGAGACGTCTTCGTACCGATCAGTGAGGCTCTAATAAATCGGCCTATACTCTACGTCTCCTATGAACCTAGAGCTTTGATACCAACTTGTCACGACCCTAATTTACCAATCGTGAATATGTTGTGATGGCACCTAGTCCCCACGACTAGGTAAGCCAAATATTGCAGAAAATATAATAATTTCATAAAAATAGAATAAACCAAATTAGATAACTGCTTGAAAACTATACTGTATGCCACTCGGCATGTGCAACTCAGTTACACCAGTCTACTAAAATTCCCAGTGACCCAGAAACTCATGGGCAATACAGGCTATAGAAATGTACAGTAAAGGCTCCCAACACCAGAATGCCTAACAACTAGAAGAACGAAAACTAAATACTAATGGTAGAGTAAGAGGGAGACTCGTCGGTCTACGGACGCAGCAGAACTATCTCGAAGTCTGCGTGGTCCTCCTGCCTCACTGATAGTGTGCCTGAGTAGAAGTACCTGGATGATCAGTACATGAAAAACATGTGCAGGAAGGGCATGAGTACACCACATCGGTACTCAGTAAGTGCCAAGCCTAACCTCGATCGGGTAGTGACGAGGAAAGGTCAGGGCCCTACTGAGGAAAAAATATAACAATAAAAATAATTAATAATGTGGAAATTTGACAAAATAATAAATGCAACAGTGTAATAAGGCAAATCAACAAAGCAATAATAACTACATGGATAAAGTAGAAACACGGAGTAAACACAGCTCAATGTCAAGATACCAATGAGGGTCTCCAGGATACCGTCCTGTAGCCCTTTCCTCAACTGTCCAGTGGATATCCCAGGATACCGTCCTGTAGTCCAATCATCAATGTGCAGGGGGATCTCTAGGGATACCGACCTGCAATTTTTTTGCAACAATTCCAACTTCAAATTGCTCCGTTGGGCATCCGAGACATACCCGAGGTCCCCGGGACCTCAACCAAACCTACAGACATATCCCATAACATCATTCAAACTTGTAACAATTCTTAAATCACCTAAAACAACGCCGAAAACACAAATTAACCAAAGATTTAAGCCTAAGAATTTCCAATTCCAACCAAACACGCTTTTGATCAAAACCCTAATCAAACCTTGCCTGAAAAACCTAAAAATTTTCACACACATCCCAAATGACATGACGGAGCTACAATAACTTCCAGAATTCAAATTCGACCCTCGGATAAAAAATTCACTATCGGACCGAAAACTTCAAAAAATCGAACTTTGTCATTTCAAGCCTAAATGAGCTATGAACCCCCAAAATACATTCCCAATACGCTCCCAACCACAAAATTAATTAACGGAGCTAATGGAACTATCGAATTTTCATTCCGAGGTTGTCTTCATACTATTCTAAATACAGACAATTTTTTAACTCTTAAGCTCTTATTTAGGGACTAATTGTAACGACCCAACTCGCCATTACGGTAGTTTTTGTCCCGTTTTCATCATTTAATACTTCAATATGCTTATTTATATGTGTTCGAAAAGTTAGAAGCAAATCAGAAAGAATTTAGATATAAATGAGGTCATATACCTCTTTATGAAAAGGATAGTTTGGAAAAGTCAACCGAATGTTGACCGATGAGTTAGACAGCTCGGATTCGAATTTTGGTGATTCGACTAGTTTCGAGGGATCATTTATGACATAGGAGAGCAATCGGAATCGAATTCGGAGGTCCGGTGTAGTTTTAGGCTTGAATTGGCTAAGGTTGAATTTTGGTGGAATTCGAATGGTAGGTGAAATTTTGATCCGAGGCTCGGAATGAAATTCCGAGAGTTGCAATAGCTCCGTCAGGTGATTTTGGATATGCGTGCAAAATTCAGGTCATTCGGAGTTGTTTAGGTCGGGTTTTGGATCGAATGTTAGTTTCAAAAATTTTGAAGAAACTTAGGCTTGAATCCAGTGTGAAATGGGTAATTTTGATGTTTACGATGGTGTTTTTATGTTACGAGAAATTTTGAATGAGGTAATGTGATGTATTGGTGGTTTTGGTTGAGGTCCCTGGGTCTCGGGATCATTTCGGATGGCTAACGGGCAAGTTTTGATCATAAATTTCTGCAGCAAATTGCAGACAGTTGTTACTCTATGCGATTGCATAGACAGGATTACGATCACATAGAAGAGTCTGAAGGGGCAAAGAGTTAACGCTATGCGATCGCGTGAAGGGCATTGCGATCGCATAGGTTGCTGAATTTGTGCAGTGCGATCGCGTAGGCTCGAGTGCGATCGTGAAGGGTAAAAACGCGAAGCTATGCGATCGCATGGCTAGGCCTGTGATCGCAGAGAAGAAAAATGAGGCCTGGAAAAACTTTCTCTATGCGATGGCAATAGTAGGCCTGCGATCGCATAGAAGGGACGTCTGTGCAGAAACAATTTATTTAAAAACCAATCGCGACCCTAATCAGTTTTTCACTAATTCCACTTCGTTTAGAGATGGTTTTGGGTGCTATAAAGAGATGAATCAATGGGGTAACATCAGAGGTAAGTTTCTTGACTCAAAAACACAATTATATGATATAATTAACATCAAACTTCATGAATTTGGGTAGAAATTGTGAAGAATTATGGCCTAGGTTTTAAAAACAAACATTTGACTTTTGAAAGGTCATTCGAACTCCGATTTCGATAAATTTTATATGCACAGACTCGTGGCGAGACGAGGAACGCATTGGTACAAATTTCAAAAAAATTCGAGAAGCGGGCCCGGGGTCGGGTTTTACCAACTTAGTGCATTTATGCGTATTTTGTGTAAATTGAATTGGGTTATGTTTCTTTGACGCGTAATTGACATAACTGATGTGGTTTGACTAGATTCTACACACGAGACATCAAATTCAAAAGGAAAAGGCTTCGTTGACGAGTCTACGACCGGCTAGAGGTGAGTAGTTTGTGTATAGGGTAGCCTGAGGGTCGAAACCCCGGCTAGGCACATTGTGACGCTAGTAGGGCGTGGCTCGCACCCCGTGGCAGGTGCGGGATTGAATGTAACTGGGGATTGAGACTTCGTTCATCCCGAATAAGAATAACATGATATATGTGATTGAAACACACTGTGTTTGATATATTTTTGGGCTATAAGCCATGTTTGGGGTCTTGCGCCGGCCTGTAGTATCCCTAGGCGATAGTTATATATGTGATAGCTCTATTTGCATTATCACTGATCTCAATCCTGGTTTGATATCACCATGTTGAAATGCTAAGTCACCTGTTCTTGGAAAAACTAACTAAAATTAAAGTATTTTCATAATTAATGAACTGGAATATGGAAATAAATAATTTGAACTGTTGTGTGACTCATATGCATGTTGTGGACTGAGGATGGATCGGGCTACACGCCATAGCAGTTGATATGAGAATCAGGCTGCACGCCGCAGCATTATCTGCTTGGGCTGCAGGATCCCATCCGGAGTCTATACACACCCCTAGTGAGCGTCGTCGACGTTAAATGGATCGGGTTACACGCTGTAGCGGTCATGTGCATTTCATTGCATATCTATTTATTTAATTGTCTGTGATAATTGTATTGTACTGTTGTTGATGGTTCGTAGAAGGATCGGACTGTAGTTTAGCTTCATTTTGTGGTATTCTGTGGATTTCTTACTTTCAGCTATTTATATATATTTATTACTCACTGAGTACTTAGTACTCACCCCTACTTCCTACACCTTTGTGTGTAGATTCAAGTACTCAGGAGAAGTAGACGAGCACTCCTGCTTTTACAGAGTCATATCGAGTTGCTGAGGTAGCTGCCGACGTTCGCAGAACCTAGCTTCTCATCTCTTTTCAATTATTACTTTATGTTCAGATTTGAGTATTTCATACAGTATTCTCTGTTACTATTCGGTTTTGTTTAGAGGCTCTACACTTGTGACTCTAGATTTTTGGGAGTGTTAGTTCGTTTTTCACACTTCTCAGTATTCATTCGTATTATTATTATTGGAGTTTCTTTGACCCATATATTCTTCTTGAGTAGTCCGGTTGGACTGATATTTATTTGTGAAAAACAATTATTGGTCTGGCTCGCCTAGCTTAATTGTTGGGCGCCATCACGACCAGATTTGGGTCGTGACATGTTGGTATCAGAGCCTAGGTTACTAGGACTCATGAGTCATGAGCCGGTTTAGTAGGCTTTCGCGGATCAGTACGAAGACGTCCGTATCTATCCTCGGGAGGCTACAGAACTTTAGGAAAAACTTCACTTTTCTTGGATTCATATCGTGCGGTTTGTGTTTTCGTGAAATTAAACTTTTCCATATTCTATTCTCTCGCAGATGGCAAGAACACGTGCTAGCGGATGTGGCGGACGACCATCATTGGCACCTAGAGGCCGTGGTCTTGGTAGAGGTAGGGCAGTAGTACCAGCACCTGCTGACCCACCAGCTGGCCAGACTGAGGGTCATATTCCAGCTCCGGTGGCCCAGGTTCAGGATCAGGTTCCAGCTGCAGACATCCCAGCAGCTCAGGTGCAGGCACCGGCAGTTTCTATTGAGATACCGGGTCTTTAGGAGACTTTGGCCCATATTCTGTCAGTATGCACTGGCTTAGCTCAGGTGGTTGCAGCGGCTTCTTCACAGACAGGGGGAGGAAATCAGACCCCCGTGGCTCGCACACCCGAGCCGGTAGTTCAGAGTTTACAGGCCCCTGGGCAGCTCCAGCTCAGCCAGCTGCACCAGCCCCAGCTCATGTGGTTCCAGCTATGACTGACGATGAGCAGCGTCGTTTTGAGAGATTTGAGAGGCTACAGCCTTTGGTATTCATTGGTGCTGAGGGTGAGGACGCCTAGGGTTTTCTTGATAAGTGTCAGCGTATGCTTCGCACTGCGGGTATTCTGGAGTCCAGCGGTGTTGCTTTCACCACCTTTTAGTTCACAGGTCTAGCATTTCAGTGGTGGGAGGATTTTGAGAGGTGTAGGCCCGCTGGGCAGTGCTCCTCACCTGACAGCAGTTCTCTATGGTATTTTTGAAGAAGTTTGTGCCTCAGTCCCAGAGAGAGGAGCTGTGTCGTCAGTTTGAGTGGCTGAAGTAGGGGGATATGTCGGTGACTCTGTATGAGTTGAGATTCACACAGCTAGCCCGTCATGCCATGTGGATGATTCCGACAGACAGAGAGAGGATCAAAAGATTTGTGGATGGTCTCAATTATCCTATCTGCATATTGATGACTAGAGAGGGGGATACAACAGTTACTTTTGAGGAGGTGGTTGATGCGGCTCGTCGGATTGAGACAGACCGCTGTCGAAAGCATGAGGAGAGGGAGGGTAAGAGGCCTCGTGGTTCTGGTAGTTACAGTGGTGCCCCGCCTAGGGGCCAGCCTCAGAATAGCAGGGGTCGTTCATTCAGACCTCCTCAGTCAGGACGTGCAGAGTCCAGTGGAGCTTCATCAGATCATGGTCGTCAGGGCCATCAGGGTCATCAGGGTCAGCAGGGTCGTCAGCAGAGTCATCCTGCATTGAGCGCCCTTCCAGCTCAGAGCTCTGCTCCTGCTTCTTAAGCTTAAGATTCATCTGCAGCAAGGGGTCCTCAACAGTCCCTTCCTCCAGCTTCAGGCCGTTGCTTTGACTGTGGCGAGTTTGGCCATATCAGGAGAGAGTGTCCTTAGTGTCTTCGTAAGCGGTCTCAGCAGAGGGATCAGCTCTCATCTTCAGCTCCTGTTTCTTCGGCACTAGCACAGCTAGCTAGGAGTGGTGGCCAGGTGGCCAGAGGTCGCCCTAGGGGTGAGGATCGTACTGGCGGAGGCCAGGCTCGTTTCTATGCTCTTCCGTATATGAAGGACTCTATTGCATCAGATGCTGTCATTTCAGGTATTATCTCAGTCTGCCACAGGGATGCTTCTGTCTTATTTGATCCCGAATCCACCTATTCCTATGTTTCTTCATATTTTGCACATTATTTTGGTAGGACCCGTGGTGTTCTTGCCTTGGCCGTGCATGTGTCTACCCCAGTGGGGGATACCGTTATTGTGGATCAGGTATATCGATCCTGTCTTATTACTATTGGGGGTCTGGAGACCCAAGTTGACTTGTTACTATTGGGCATGGTGGATTTTGATGTGATTCTAGGCATGGATTGGTTATCTCCTAACCATGCGATTCTGGACTGTCATGCCAAGACAGTCACACTAGCTATTCCAGGTAATCCGAGGATCGAGTGGCGTGGCTTGACTGATTATGTGTCCGACAGGGTGATTTCCTATATAAAGGCCCAGCGAATGATTGGGAAGGGTTGTTTATCTTATTTGGCCTTCATTAGAGATGTTGAGGTTGAGACACCCAGTCTTGATTCGGTCCCCGTTGTGAGGGATTTCCCGGATGTATTTCCAGCAGACTTGCTGGGCATGCTGCCTGACAGGGACATTGATTTTGGTATTGACTTGGTGTCGGGCACTCAGCCCCTTTCTATTCCTCCCTATCGCATGGCACCAGCTGAGTTGACGGAATTGAAAGAACAGCTTCTGGAACTCTTAGATAAGGGGTTCATACGCCCGAGTGTGTCACCCTGGGGTGCACAAGTATTGTTCGTGAAGAAGAAAGATGGCACTATGAGAATTTGCATTGATTACAAGCAGCTGAACAAGGTAACAGTGAAGAATAAGTACACATTGCCTCGTATTGAAGACATGTTTGATCAGCTCCAGGGAGCTAGTGTATTCTCTAAGATTGATCTTCGATCGGGCTATCATCAGTTGAAGATTAGGGATTCAGACATTATGAAAACTGCGTTCAGGAAGAGATATGGGCACTATGAATTTCTGGTGATGTCTTTCGGGCTAACCAATGCTCCAGCTGCATTCATGCACTTGATGAAAAGATATTTCGGCCATACGTTGATTCTTTCGTGATCGTGTTTATTGATGATATCCTGGTGTATTCATGCAGCCGGGAGGAGCATGCACAGCACTTGAGGGTGGTATTGCAGAGGTTGAGAGAAGAAAAGCTTTATGCAAAATTCTCTAAGTGTGAGTTCTGGCTTGATACTGTGACTTTTCTGGGACATGTAGTGTCCAGTGATGGTATTCGGGTTGACCCACAGAAGGTCGAGGCGGTGCAGAATTGGCCCAGACCTTCCTCAGCTACTGAGATCCGGAGTTTCCTCGGCTTGGTAGGCTATTACTGCCGGTTTGTTCAGGGTTTTTCATCTATTGCTTCACCTTTTACTATGTTAACACAGAAGAATGCTCCATTTTTGTGGTCTGATGAATGTGAGGAGAGTTTCCAGAAGCTCAGGGCGGCTTTGACCACAGTTCCGGTACTTGTGTTGCCATCAGCTTCAGGGTGTTATACGGTGTATTGTGATGCTTCTAAAGTTGGGATCGGTTGTGTATTGATGCAGGAGGGTAGAATTATTGCATATGCCTCTCGTCAGCTAAAGCTATACGAGAAGAACTACCTTGTTCACGATTTAGAGTTAGCTACTATTGTTCATGCCTTGAAGATTTGGAGGCATTACTTGTATGGTGTATCTTGTGATGTATATACAGACCACCGCAGCCTTCAGCATTTGTATAAGCAGAAAGATCTCAATTTGAGGCAGCGGAGGTGGCTCGAGTTGCTTAAAGACTATGATATTACTATTTTGTACCATCCTGGGAAGGCCAATGTAGTGGCCGATGCATTGAGCCGAAAGGCTATTAGTATGGGCAGCTTGGTGTATATTCCAGTTGGAGAGGGACCCCTTGCAGTTGATGTTTAGGCGTTAGATAATCAGATGTTGAGGCTGGATATTTCTGAGCCCAGTCGGGTGCTGGCTTGCGTGGTAGCTCGGTCTTCTTATATGATCGTATTCGAGAGCGCTAGTATGATGATCCACACTTGCTTGTCCTTAAGGACAGAGTTCATCATGATGATGCCAGGGATGTCACTATTGATAGTGATGGTATGTTGCGGATGCAGGGCCGGATATGCGTGCCCAATGTTGATGGACTTCGTGAGTTGATATTAGAGGAGGCCCACAGCTCGCGGTATTCTATTCATCCAGGTGCCGCAAAGATGTATCAGGATTTGAGGCAGTATTACTGGTGGAGTAAGATGAAGAAAGATATTGTGAATCATGTGGCACGGTACCTAAACTGTCAGTAGGTCAAGTATGAGCATCAGAGGCCTGGTGGTATGTTCCAACGTATTGATCTTCCCGAGTAGAAGTGGGAAAGGATCAATATGGACTTTGTTAGTGGACTCCCTCGGACAGCGAGGAAGTCTGATTCAGTTTGGGTGGTTGTGGATAGGCTAACCAAGTCAGCTCACTTCATTCCAGTGTGTACTACATACTCCTCGGAGCGGTTGGCAGAGTTATTCATCCGCGAGATTGTGAGATTGCATGGAGTTCCCATTTTTATCATATCAGACAGAGGTACCCAGTTCACTTCGCAGGTCTGGAGGACGTTTCAGCGAGAGTTGGGTTCACAGGTAGAGCTGAGCACAGCATTTCATCCACAGACGGATGAGCAGTCTGAGCATACTATTCAGATACTGGAGGACATGTTGCGTGCTTGTGTCATTGATTTCGGTGGTTTATGGGCTGATTACTTGCCTCTAGCAGAGTTTGCTTATAATAATAGCTATCAGTCGAGCATTCAGATGGCACCGTATGAAGCTTTATATGGGAGGCGGTGTAGGTCTCCAGTCGGTTGGTTTGAGCCCGGCGAGGCTAGATTGTTGGGGACAGAGTTAGTTCGGGATGCCTTAGACAAGGTGAAGGTGATTCAGGAGAGACTTCGCACAGCTCAGTCGCGTCGGAAGAGTTATGCGGACCGGAAGGTCCGAGATGTGTCTTATTCAGTAGGTGAGAAGGTGTTGCTGAAGGTTTCGCCTATGAAGGGCGTTATGAGGTTTGGAAAGAGAGGAAAGTTGAGCCCAAGGTTTATTGGAACTTTTGAAGTGCTTAGGAAAGTTGGGGAGGTGGCCTATATGCTTTTCTTGCCACCCATCCTGTTGGGAGTTCACCCGGTATTCCATGTATCTATGCTCCGGAAGTATGTTGGAGACCCGTCGCATGTGTTAGACTTCAGCACGATACAGTTAGATGAGGACTTGACCTATGATGTGGAGACGGTAGCCATTTTGGGTTGACAGGTTCGTAAGCTGAGATCTAAGGACGTAGCTTCAGTGAAAATGCAGTGGAGAGGTCGTCCCGTGGAGGATGAAACTTGGGAGACCGAACAGGAGATGCGGAGCAGATATCCACACTTATTTGAGACTCCAGGTATGTTTCTTAACCCGCTCGCGGACGAGCGTTTGTTTAAGTTGGGGAGAATGTAATGACCCGACTCGCCGTTACGGAAGTTATCATCCCATTTTCGTCATTTAACACTTCAATATACTTATTTATATGTGTTCGGAAAGTTAGAAGCAAATCGGAAGGAATTTAGATAGAAATGAGGTCATATACCTCTTTGTGAAAAGGATAGTTTGGAAAAGTCAACCGAATGTTGACCGATGAGTTAGACAGCTCAGAATCGAATTCTGGTGATTCGACTAGTTTCGGGGGATCATTTATGAATTAGGAGAGCAATCGGAATCAAATTCGGAGGTCCGGTGTAGTTTTATGCTTGAATTGGCTAAGGTTGAATTTTGGCGGAATCCGAACGGTAGGTGAGATTTTGATTCGGGGCTCGGAATGAAATTCCAAGAGTTGCAGTAGCTCCTTCAGGTGATTTTTGATATGCGTGCAAAATTTCAGGTCATTCGGAGGTGTTTAGGTCGGGTTTTGGAGCGAATGTTAGTTTCGGAACTTTTGAAGAAACTTAGGCTTGAATCCGTGTGAAATGGGTAATTTTGATGTTTACGATGATTTTTTTATGATACGAGCAAGTTTGAATGAGGAAATATGATGTATTGGTGATTTTGGTTGTAGTCCCGGGGGTCTCGGGATCATTTCGGATGGCCAACGGGCAAGTTTTGATCATAAATTTCTGCAGAAAATTGCAGATAGTTGTTACTCTATACGATCACATAGACAAGATTGCGATCGCATAGAAGAGTCTGAAGGGGCGAAGAGTTAACGCTATGCGATCGCGTGAAGGGCATTGCGATCGCATAGGTTGCTTAATTTGTGCAGTGCAATCACGTAGGCTCGAGTGCGATCGCGAAGGGTAAAAACGCGAAGCTATGCGATCGCATGGCTAGGCTTGCGATCGCAGAGAAGGAAAATGAGGCCTAGAAAAACTTGATCTATGCGATCGTAATAGTAGTCATGCGATCGTATAGAAGGGACGTTTGTGCAGCAACAGTTTAATTAAAAACCAGTCGCGACCCTAATCAGTTTTTCACAAATTCCACTTCGTTTAGAGAGGGTTTTGGGTGCTGTGAAGAGAGGAATCAATGGGGTAACATCGGAGGTAAGTTTCTTGACTCAAAAACACAATTATATGATAGAATTAACATCAAACTTCATGAATTAAGGTAGAAACTGCGAAGAATTATGGCCTAGGTTTTAAAAACGAAAATTTGACTTTTGAAAGGCCATTTGAACTCCAATTTCGATAAATTTTATATGCACGGATTCGTGGCGAGACGAGGAACGCGTTGGTATAAATTTTGGAATTTTTCAAGAAACGGGCCCGGGATCGGGTTTTACCAACTTAGGGCATTTATGCGTATTTCATATAAATTGAATTGGGTAATGTTTATTTGACCCGTAATTGAGATAATTGTTGTGGTTTGACAAGATTCTACACACGAGGCATCAAATTCAAAAGGAAAATGCATCGCGGACAGTCTACGGCTGGCTAGAGGTGAGTAGTTTGTGTATATGGTAGCCTGAGGGTTCGAAACCCCAGCTTAGCACAAACGCTAGTAGGGCGTGGCTCACACCCCGTGGCAGGTACGAGAATGATTGTAACTGGGAATTGAGACTTCGTCCATCGCGAATAAGAATAACATGATATATGTGATTGAAACACACTGTGTTTGATATATTTGTGGGCTATAAGCCATGTTTGGGGCCTTGTGCCGACCTGTAGTATCCCTAGGGGATAGTTATATATGTGATAGCTCTACTTGCTTAATGTGACGACCCGGCCCGTCATCACGAGAATTTTCACCCCGTTATGTTGTAAATACATGTTTTATGATTTTATATCAGTGTTAAAGCCTATCGGGTGAGTTAGGAGTGAATAGGATTGAAGATGAGGCATATAGCCTTTGTGAAGGAAACTTGAATAAGGAAAGTCAACCCGAAGTTGACTATTTGGTTAGAGGGCTCGGAATCGGATTCTGATGATTCGGTTAGTTCCGGGGAGGTGATTTGTGACTTAGGGGAGCGATCGGAATTGAATTTGGAGGCCGGTGTAGAAATAGGCTTGAATTGGCTAAGGTTGAATTTTGGCGAAATCCGAACGGTAGGTGAGATTTTGATCCGGGGGTCGGAATGGAATTCGACAGTTGCAGTAGCTCCGTTAGGTGATTTTGGATGTGCCTGCAAAATTTCAGGTCATTCGGACGTCGTTTGGTCGGGTTTTTGATTGAATGTGTAATTCGGAATGTTTTAAAGAATTTAGGCTTGAATCCGTGTGTAATTGGTGATTTTAATGTTTAGGATGGTGTTTTTATGATTGGAACAAGTTCGTATCGTGTTTTGGAGTATGTTGGTGGTTTTCGTTGGGGTCCGGGGGGCCTCGGGGTGTTTTCGGATGGTTAAACGGAAGAAAATCATGGAAATTGCAGGTTGGGATCCTGTTTCTGTTGTTTCCGCTCCTGCGGAATTATGGGCGCATGAGCGAGTCCGCAGAAGCGGACGAGGGGCGCAGGGGCGCTTGGCTCCGCAGAAGCGGACTCCTTTCCGCTGAAGCGGCACCGCTGGTGCGAGCCAGTGATCGCAGAAGCGGACGAGAAGAAATGGGAATGGTCCGCAGAAGCGGACATTTGACCGCCTGGGCGAGTCCGCAGGAGCGGACTCTGGAGCGCAGAAGCGGATGTTTCCGCAGAAGCGGAAGTTCCATCGTAGAAGCGGAGGCGCTTAAGCGGCCCTTTGCTCGCAGAAGCGGAAGTGGCTGGCTAGGCCTGGAACCGCTGAAGCGACCCTTTGGTCGCGGATACGGACTCGTAGGAGCGGAAATTCTTCCGCAGAAGCGAAAATCGCTGTAAGTAAGTGTATCGGAAGTTAGAAAAATTTCAGAACATTTCACACATTTTGGGTCTCGGCTTTAGAGGCGATTTGGGCGATTTTGAAGAGAAATTCAAGGGAAATCATCAGGTAATCATCTATGGACTTAAACTATGATTAGTATTGGTAATATTATGCAATTATATCATGAAAATGGAGGAATTTGGGGTAATTTATGGAGGATTTAGCCCTAGGCTTGGACTTTAGAAAATCAAGGTTTTGAATGGGCAAATGGAGTCCGAATTTGGTAAAATTGATATGCTTAGACTCGTATTGAGATGAGGGTTCCGAATATGTGACTTTCGTGATTTTTCGACAAGCGTACCGAAAGTCGGGTTTTGACAACTTTGGGAATTTTGATGTATTATGGGACTTGGTTCCCCGTTTTCGTTACATATATCGCTGTTATTTCTTGAATTAATTTGCTTAAATGGGTTAAAGAGAGCTTCAAGCTCCGTGGTTGATATGGATTGGTCAGGCTGGCTTAGCAATGTGCTGGGCGCCATCACGACCGGATTTGGGATCGTGACAAGTTGGTATCAGAGCCTAGGTTTACTAGGCCTCATGAGTCTTGAGCCGGTTAGTAGAGTCTTGTGGATCGGTACGGGGACGCCTGTACTTATCCTCGGGAGGCTGCGAACCTTTAGGAAAACTTCACTTTTCTTGAACTATGTCGTGCGATCTTGTTGTTCTGAGAACTGAACTTCTATATTCTATTCTCTCGCAGATGGCGAGAACGCGAGCATCAGGACGAGGTGGACGACCTCCATTACCACCTGCCAGAGGTCGTGGGCGCGGTCGTGCTAGAGGTAGAGGTAGGGCAGCTGAGGCAGTGCCAGCTGACCCGCCCGTTGTACCTGTTCAGGAGCAGCCCCCAGTGATTGATGCTCCAGCAGCCCTAGTTCAGGCCTAGACTGTATCTATTGCTATTCCTGGTCTTCAGGAGACTCTTGCCCAGATATTATCGGTGTGTTCCGGATTGGCTCTGGTAGTATCAGCTACCGCTACTGCAGTGACATCTCAGACAGGGGGTGGTCAGCAGACCCTTGCAGCTAGCATACCTGAGTAGGTTGTTCAGGAACTTCAGATGCCAGAGGCGGTCCCCGCTCAGGTGGTTGCACCAGTTATCCTCCAACTGCACCAGCTCCAGAGCATATGGTTCAGGCCATGCCCGACGATGATCAGCGTCGTCTAGAGAGGTTTGGTAGACTCCAGCCACCCCATTTCAGTGGCGCTGAGGGCGAGGATGCCCAGGGTTTCTTAGATAAGTGTTAGAGGATGCTACGTACAGCCGGTATTCTTGAGTCCGGCGGAGTTTCATTCACTACCTTTCAGTTTACTGGTCCCGCATTTTATTGGTGGGAGGAGTTTGAGAGGCGTAGGCCTGCAGGAGCAGCACCTCTCACATGGCAGCAGTTCTCTACTCTCTTTCTAGAGAAATATGTACCTCGGTCTCGTCGCGAGGAGCTACGTCGCCGGTTCGAGTGGTTGATTCAGGGCGACATGTCTGTGACTCAGTATGAGCTTAGATTCACTCAGTTGGCTAGGCATGCCACATGGATGATCCCCACTGAGAGGGAGAGGATCGGGAGGTTCATTGATGGCCTCAACTACTCTATCCGTATTCTTATGACCAGCGAGCGAGTTCTGTCATCATCGTTTGAGCAGGTAGCTGATATGGCACGCTCCATTGAGGCGGATCGTCGCCGAGAGAGAGAGGAGCGGGAGGCCAAGAGGCCTCGTGGTTCTGGCAGTTTCGATGGTGTTCCATCTAGAGGGCATTCCCAGCAGAGCAGAGGTCGCTCATCTAGACCTTCTCATTCAGGCCGCCCAGAGCAGAGCGGAGGTTCTTATGGTCGTGGTCGACAGGGGTTTCAGCAGGGTCGGTCATCACTTAGTGCCCTCCCAGCCCAGAGTGCAGCACCTACTTCTCCAGCACCAGGTGCATGTTATGAGTGTGGTGAGTTTGGCCACATGAGGAGACATTGCCCTCGACTACGTAGGGGCGGGACTCAGCAGAGGGATCAGAGCCCTCCTCTTCGGCACCATCTCGGTCTAGTAGAGGTGGAGGTCAGTCTTCTCGTGGACGCCCCAGGGGCGAGGAGAGATCTGGTGGAGGCCAGGCACGGTTCTATGCACTTCCTGACAGGCGTGATGCAGTTGCCTCCGATGTAGTGATTACAGGTATCATTTCTGTCTGTCACAGAGATGCCTCTGTTCTATTTGATCCAGGGTCCACATATTCTTACGTGTCCTCTTACTTTGCACATCACTTGGGTGCGACTCGTAGTAGTCTTGATTTACCTGTTCATGTATCCACCCCCGTGGGTGATACGATTGTTGTGGATCATGTCCATAGATCCTGTGTTATATCTATTGGGGGTCTGGAGACCCAGGCAGATTTGTTATTGTTGGGTATGGTGGACTTTGATGTTATATTGGGTATGGACTGGTTGTCTCCGTATCATGCTATATTGGACTGTCATGCTAAGACAGTTACGTTGGCCATTCCTGGTATTTCTCAGATTGAGTGGCGGGGATCGACCGATTTCGTTCCCAGCCGTGTTATTTCATTCTTAAAAGCTCAGAAGATGGTTGAAAAAGGGTGTTTATCGTACTTAGCTTTTGTGAGAGATGTGGGAGCTGAGTCTCCTGGCATTGATTCTGTACCTGTGGTGAGGGACTTCCCAGATGTATTCCCCTCATACCTGCCGGGCATGCCGCCGGACAGGGATATTGATTTTGGCATTGACTTGGTGCCGGGCACTCAGCCCATATCCATTCCTCCTTATCGGATGGCACCAGCTGAGTTGAAAGAACTGAAAGAGCAGCTTCAGGAGCTTCTAGATAAGGGTTTCATCCGCCCTAGTGTGTCTCCGTGGGGTGCGCCGGTATTATTTGTTAAAAAGAAAGATGATTCCATGCGGATGTGTATTGATTATAGGCAATTGAACAAAGTGACAGTGAAGAACAAGTACCTTCTACCGCGCATAGATGATTTGTTTGATCAGTTACAGGGTGCGAGGGTGTTTTCTAAGATCGATCTTCGTTCGAGCTATCATCAGTTGAAGATCAGAGACTCAGATATTATGAAGACTGCATTCAGGACCCGATATGGTCATTATGAGTTTCTTGTGATGTCGTTTGGGCTGACCAACGCCCCAGCAGCATTTATGCATCTGATGAACAGTGTGTTGAGGCCTTATTTGGATTTATTTGTGATTGTGTTCATTGATGACATTCTAGTCTACTCCCGTAGTCAGGAGGAGCATGCTCAGCATTTGAGTATTGTGTTGCAGAGATTGAGGGAGGAGAAGCTATATGCTAAATTCTCCAAGTGCGAGTTTTGGCTCGAGTCCGTAGCATTTATGGGACATGTGGTGTCTCGTGATGGTATTCAGGTTGATCAGAAAAAGATAGAGGCGGTGCAGAGTTGGCCTAGACCGTCCTCAGCTACAGAGATCAGGAGTTTTCTTGGTTTGGCGGGATATTATCGCCGGTTTGTTCAGGGATTTTCATCCATTGCTTCTTCATTGACTAAATTGACCCGGAAGGGTGCACCATTCGTGTGGTCGGATGAGTGCGAGGAGAGCTTTCAGAAGCTCAAGACAGCTTTGACCACAGCTCCAGTGTTAGTATTGCCATCAGCTTCGGGTTCATATACCGTTTATTGTGATGCCTCGAGAGTGGGGATAGGTTGTGTGTTGATGCAGGAAGGAAAGGTAATTGCTTATGCTTCTCGGCAGTTGAAGCCGCATGAGAAGAACTATCCTGTTCATGACTTGGAGCTAGCCGCCATTGTTCATGCCTTGAAGATTTGGAGGCACTATTTGTACGGCGTGTCTTGTGATGTGTATACCGACCATCGTAGTCTCCAGCATTTGTTCAAACAGAAAGACCTTAATTTGAGACAGCGGAGATGGCTAGAGTTGCTGAAGGATTATGACATTACTATATTATATCATCCGGGAAGGCCAATGTGGTGGCCGATGCTTTGAGCCGGAAGGCGGTCAGTATGGGGAGCTTGGCATATATTCCAGCTGAGGAGAGGCCATTTGCTTATGATGTTCGGGTGCTAGCCAATCGGCTAGTGAGGTTAGATATTTCGGAGCCCAGCAGGGTATTGGCTTGTGTTGTATCTCGGTCATCTCTATATGATCATATTCGTGAGCGCCAGTATGATGACCCACATTTGGCTGTCCTTAGGGATAGAGTCGAGCATGATGATGCTAGAGATGTCACCATTGATAGTGACGATGTATTGAGGATGCAGGGCCGGATATGTGTGCCTAATGTTGATGGCCTTCGTGAGTTGATTCTGGAAGAGGCCCATAGCTCGCGGTATTCTATCCATCCAGGAGCCGCGAAGATGTATCAAGATTTGAAACAACACTATTGGTGGAGAAAGATGAAAATGGACATTGTCGGACATGTAGCACGGTGCCTCAACTGTCAGCAGGTTAAGTACGAGCATCAGAGGCCCGGTGGTGTATTTCAGCACATTGTTATTCCTGAGTGGAAATGGGAGAGAGTCACTATGGACTTTGTTACTGGACTCCCTCGGACGGCGAGGAAGTTTGATTCTGTATGGGTGATTGTGGATAGACTGACCAAGTCAGCTCACTTCATTCCAGTTAGTACTACCTACTCATCGGAGCGGTTGGCATCGATCTTTATTCGAGAGATTGTTCGGTTGCATGGAGTCCCGGTGTCTATCATATCCGACAGGGGTACTCAGTTCACTTCTCAGTTTTGGAGAGCATTTCAGCGAGAGATGGGTACGCGGGTTGAGTTGAGTACAGCATTTCACCCCCAGACAGACGGACAGTCTGAGCGCACTATTCGGATCTTGGAGGATATGTTGCGAGCTTGTGTGATTGATTTTGGTGGTTCGTGGGATGAGTTCCTACCACTTGGCTGAGTTTGCCTACAACAACAGTTATCAGTCGAGTATTCGGATGGCCCCGTATGAGGCATTGTATGGCAGGCGATGTAGATCCCCCGTGGGATGGTTTGAGCCTGGTGAGGTTAGATTGATAGGGACTGAGTTAGTCCAGGATGCTCTGGATAGAGCAAAGTTGATCCAGGAGAGGCTTCGTACAGCACAGTCTCGTCAGAAGAGTTATGCGGACCGTAGAGTTCGAGAGTTATCTTTCATGGTGGGTGACAGAGTATTGTTGAAGATTTCACCGATGAAGGGTGTCATGAGGTTTAGGAAGAAAGGAAAGTTGAGTCCCAGGTACATTGGTCCTTTTGAGATACTTAGGAGAGTTGGAGAGGTGGCATATGAGTTGGCCTTGCCGCCCAACTTATCTAGCGTTCATCCGGTATTCCATGTGTCTATGCTCCGGAAGTACATTGGAGATCCGTCTCATGTATTAGAGACTTCAGTACCATTCAGCTTGATGGTGATCTATCCTATGATGTGGAGCCTATTGCCATTTTGGGACGTCGGTTGAGAAAATTGAGGTCTAAGGAGATTGCATAAGTTAAGGTTCAGTGGAGAGGTCGACCCATGGAGGAGGCCACTTGGGAGATCGAGCGGGAGATGCGGAGCAGATATCCTCACTTGTTTGAGACTTCAGGTATGTTTCTTGACCCGCTCGAGGACGGGCGTTTGCTTAAGAGGGGGAGAATGTGACGACCCGGCCCGTCGTCACGAGAATTTTCACTCCGTTATGTTGTAAATACATGTTTTATGATTTTATATCAGTGTTAAAGCCTATCGGGTGAGTTAGGAGTGAATAGGATTGAAGATGAGGCATATAGCCTTTGTGAAGGAAACTTGAATAAGGAAAGTCAACCCGGAGTTGACTATATGGTTAGAGGGCTCGGAATCGGATTCCGATGATTCGGTTAGTTCCGGAAGGTGATTTGTGACTTAGGGGAGCGATCGGAATTGAATTTGGAGGCCCGGTGTAGAAATAGGCTTGAATTGGCTAAGGTTGAATTTTGGCGAAATCCGAACGGTAGGTGAGATTTTGATCGGGGGGTCGGAATGGAATTCCGACAGTTGCAGTAGCTCCGTTAGGTGATTTTGGATGTGCCTGCAAAATTTCAGGTCATTCGGACGTCGTTTGGTCGGGTTTTTGATTGAATGTGTAATTCGGAATGTTTTAAAGAATTTAGGCTTGAATCCGTGTGTAATTGGTGATTTTAATGTTTAGGATAGTGTTTTTATGATTGGAACAAGTTCGTATCGTGTTTTGGAGTATGTTGGTGGTTTTCGTTGGGGTCCCGGGGGCCTCGGGGTGTTTTCGGATGGTTAAACGGAAGAAAATCATGGAAATTGCAGGTTGGGATCCTGTTTCTGTTGTTTCCGCTCCTGCGGAATTATGGGCGCAGGAGCGAGTCCGCAGAAGCGGACGAGATGCGCAGGAGCGGGTGGTTACGCAGAAGCGGACGCCTTTCCGCTGAAGCGGGGTCGCTGGTGCGAGCCAGCGATCGCAGAAGCGGACGAGGGAAATTGGGCATGGTCCGCAGAAGCGGACATTTTTCCGCTTGGGCGAGACCGCAGAAGCGGTCAGTGGTGCGCAGAGGCGGATTTGTCCGCAGAAGCGGAAGCTTCTTCGCAGAAGCGGGACCGCTTAAGCGGCCCTTTGTTCGCAGAAGCGGAAATGGCCGGCTAGGCCTGGAATCGCTGAAGCGACCCTTTGGTCGCGGATACGGATGCGTAGAAGCGGAAAATATTCCGCAGAAGCGAAAATCGCTGTAAGTAAGTGTATGAGAAGTTAGAAAAATTTCAGAACATTTCACACATTTTGGGTCTCGGCTTTAGAGGCGATTTGGGCGATTTTGAAGAGAAATTCAAGGGAAATCATCAGGTAATCATCTATGGACTTAAACTATGATTAGTATTGGTAATATTATGTAATTATATCATGAAAATGGAGGAATTTGGGGTAATTTATGGAGGATTTAGCCCTAGGCTTGGACTTTAGAAAATCAAGGTTTTGAATGGGCAAATGGAGTCCGAATTTGGTAAAATTGATATGCTTAGACTCGTATTGAGATGAGGGTTCCGAATATGTGACTTTCGTGATTTTTCGACAAGCGTACCGAAAGTCGGGTTTTGACAACTTTGGGAATTTTGATGTATTATGGGACTTGGTTCCCCGTTTTCGTTACATATATCGTTGTTATTTCTTGAATTAATTTGCTTAAATGGGTTAAAGAGAGCTTCTAGCTCCGTGGTTGATATGGATTGGTCAGGCTGGCTTAGCAATGTGCTGGGCGCCATCACGACCGGATCGTGACACTTAATCACTAATCTCAGTCCTGGTTTGATATCACCATGTTGAAATGCTAAGTCACCTGCTTTTGGAAAATTAAATAAGAATTAAAGCATTTCCATAATTAAATGAACCAGAACCTAGAAATTAAATAAATTAAACTGTTGTGTGACTCATATGCATGTTGTGGACTGAGGATGGATCAGGCTACACGCCGCAACAGTTGATATGAGGATCGGGCTGCACGCCGCAACATTATTGCACTTGGGCTGTACGAGCCCCTCCGGAGTCTATACACACCCCCAATGAGCGTCGTCGACGTTAAATGAATCGGACTATACGCCGTAGCGGTCATGTGCATTGCATTGCATCTTTATATGTTTAATTGTCTGTGATAATTATATTGTACTGTTGTTGCTAGTTCATAGGAGGATCAGACTGTAGTTTAGCTTCATTATGTGGTATTATGTGGATTTCTTACTTTCGACTATTTATATATATTTATTGCTCACTGAGTACTTAGTACTCACTCCTACTCCATGCACCTTTGTGTGCAGATTCAGGTACTCAGGAGAAGTAGACGAGCACTCCAGCTTTTACAGAGTCATATCGAGTTGTTGAGGTAGCTGCCGACGTTCGCAGAACCTAGCTTCTCATCTCTTTCCCGTTATTACTTTATGTTCAGAATGAGTATTTTATATAGTATTCTCTATCACTGTTCGGTTTTGTTTAGAGGCTCTAGACTTGTGACTCCGGATCTTTGGGAGTGTTAGTTCGTTTTCGCACTTCTCAGTATTTTGTTCGTATTATTATTATTGGAGTTTCTTTGACTCATATATTCTTCTTGAGTTGTCCAGTTGGACTGATATTTATTTGTGTAAAATAATTGTTGGTCTGGCTAGCCTAGCTTAATTATTGGGCGCCATCACGACCGGATTTGGGTCGTGACACTAAGTGTCCCAAAATACTCCGGATCCTAACACCGAACGTCTCGGCCAACCAAAGTAGCAGAAATGAACTTAGGGGAGGCGGTTAATGGGGGATCGGGGCGTAAATTTCAAAAACAACCGGCCGGAGCATTACACTTATGTGCTTATGTCTTTCAAAGACTTGTATCAATGAGCATAAAATAATTCTCTAAGGTTGTCCTATTTATAGATCATGAGTGGTGCTTTCTCTTAAATCCAAAACCCGCTCAAAATAGCAATAAACCGAATCCAATCCAAATAGGATTGGAAACCAAAAAAGAATAGGATTAGGCCATTGGACTTTTGGCTAGACAACATGGGCATGTGCCCAACAAATCTCTATGTCACTTTTCTATTCTTGATACAATGCCTCACTAATGTTTGTCTCTTTTGCTTCTCTCACTAATAACACAACAGATCTAAAAAGAACTATGATGCTTATTTGGAGTAAAATAAAAGGAGTGATAGTGATTCGTTCTAAGTATGTTTATATAATTCGTGAGGCCTTCCATTGACTCGTGAATCTGAAGAGATTACAAACCCAAGGAAGTTGATCCTTGAAAGGAATCATAAATTGATTCTTTCTAAGAATAAAGTTAAGTTTTTATTGATCTTCCTTGATTTGTGGTCTTGACAAATTGTTCATCAGCTGGGCATATCTTTTCCATTTACTTGAGTGGTCACCAATGGATCCCTTGATTTTGGGTTTCAACGATTTTCACTGCATTGCGTTGCAATCTTCTTTTCCTTTGACGTGGGATCTTCCTATAATAGCTTCCCATCAGTCATCAATCAAAGCATTAATTGATTCTTTTTCAGATATCCGCTGCTTCTTCCTTTTTCATCTCTAATTATTAATACTTCTTTTTGCTTTAGTAAACAAATTATTTCCTTAATCCATGCTTGAATGATAGGGCTTCTTGATTTTTTTGTTTTATCCCTTGTGATGCTGCACCAAATTTGATACATTATTTTTCATCATTAAAACTCATGTTTAACGCACGAAATTTCAAAATAGTTATATATTAGTTTTACTCTATTTTACGGTATAATTTTCGAACAGAGAAGATTCAATTAATCTTACATGGGGTTCTTCTGTTGCCTCACATAGTTGAGCCAGTTATGGCTGCCTATCGAGCAGATTGGACGGTTATTTACTCTTAACTGTTTGGTTTATCGGTTATCGGCTTTTAAATATATTAATCTGTTAGCTGCCCGATAACGTATCTGACGGATTGATATCGATTTAGCTCTTATCGGACAGCTTATCGACCTAGCAAAATTATCACTAATTCTTGGAATTCAACAGTGCTGCCGAAAGAAAGGAAAATAAGCAAAACAAATTAAGACTTTGCCAATGAGTTATCCCATTCATTTCTCGATTTAAGTAAGAATAATAATGAGAAACATCAAGATTTGACTCTTGAGTTTATAATTTCGTCATCAAATTATCATGTCCTAACAATTAAATCCTTCCTCCACTCCTTCACCATACCACTTCCACTAAACCTGTAATATCAGAGGATCTACCTACACGTGCAATGATGCTTCTCGATGCATGTTCCATTATCGATCACATTGAGACAAAGCATATCAGACGGATCAGATAAAGAGAAAGCAACAAAAGAGCATGTATTAATATGTTGGTTTTGGCAACAAGACTTTGAAATAGCCTGATTGACTTGACTATAAATTGGATATTTTTCAATGTTTTGATAGTAATCAGCAAGGAAGTTTGCAATCATGTGACCTTGCTTTCTTAAATTCTTCAGAAAAGGATGAAACAACACAGGGTAAGCACGCGGCGGATTTAGGGGCGCAAGGATGTTCATCCATACATCCTTCGCCGAATAATTACACTATATATATAAGGTAAAATCTATTTTTTACTTCTATATATTAAGTTTTGAATATTCTTAACACAATTCAAAAGTGTAATTTAGTGGTCAAAGGATTTCAAAATTTACATAAGGTCATGGGTTCAATTCCCATTAGCTACAAAAAAATATATTTTGAACCTCCTTCGTGGAGTTCCTGCCTCCGCCACCACATTTAAAGATAATCAACAACAGCTAAAGGGCCTTTTCCATTGTTAGCTAAATTTGAAGAAAAAAATTAAAATAATGAGTCGTACAATAGATATAAACATATCAACAACACTTATATACAACAAATATAATAATAATATTATTACCTTATTCAAGCTGCTCGATTTTATTCAGATCTTCCTCAACAGTAATAGGTTATTTTAATTTTTCATTTTGAAGTCAATCTTGAAGACACAAGCTAAGATGGGCTATATTAATCATAACTAACCATGTTCCCCAGTCAAAACCATATCAAGCAAACATTTTATAAAACAAAAATAATGAAAAAATACTATGTCTCGATATCCCCTATACTAGCATAAGAATCTCTAACAAGGTGTTAAGGACGGCTCAATAAATACGGAGGTCTAAAGCAAAATTTTAGTGAGAGGCCTTATCTTTTATATTTAAAAGAAAATAATTCATATGTAATTTTATTTAAATTCTATATTTCTAGCTTTTCTTATGCAATATTATTAATAATTTTATCTAATCTATTTAATTTCTCTTGAGATATACCTTATAATTAAGATTTTTATTATAATTTGCTAAAGTTTTATCAACGGCACGTTGTGGGATTGTATTAAATTTTTAACCTTTTTTTAGAATTATGACTAATAATCGAATCTTTTCTCAATTTATGATCTAGAAAATAATTCCCAGATATATACAAAATTCTTAATTTATGATCAGTAATCTAATCTTACTTTTTTACAATAAAAATTAATAATTTCTCATTTAAAATACTGAATATTCTTCTAAATATAAATTAATATATAACTTATTAGGAAAATTTGGGGCCCCAAAAATTGTGAGACATAAAGCAGCTGCTTTAGCAGCTTTACACTTGGGTCGGGCCTGTGAACACCAATTTTTTTACCACACCCCAAATTTTATACTATTTTAGTGTAAATATTTCTTTTAGGTCTAATTTTAATATTTTAAAGCTTTATCCTACTCTTAATAGGTTTTTATTTAAGAAAATAAAAAATAACAAAAATATTCACATTCTTAGATATAAGATTTATTCTTGTGTTTAAATAAACAATATATATATATATGTGTGTGTGTATTTTTATCTTCTTTTATTTCATTTTAAAAAAAAAGATTAGAAAAAGTTAAACAAAAAACTTAATTAAAAATATAAAAAAGAACTAACTAACCTCCCCACATCCCCACTCCTAACCTCCCAATCCCAACTTCCCCACTTTCTTCCCCACTTTCTAAGAAGTTACAAAATACATATTCACATATATAGATTAGACTTGACAAAAGAAAAAAAGGGGAACAAAACAAACGTAGGAAAAGAAAGAAGCAAAAAGAAAGAATAAAAAAAAAGATAAAAAAGAAGAAGAAAACGGGAGGGAGTAACAAGAAACAGAGACAAAGAAAAAGGAGAAGAAGTGATGAAGTAAGAACAAGAAAGAGAAAGGTGAAAAAAACAAATTTGACTACAAACTTTTATCAATTTGAAGATGGTTTTCGAGATTTCGTTCGCGGTTCCGAATTCGATGGTCTAGAAAAGTTAGCATCGCTAGCTTTGAAAATATTGTAGCTGTTAGCTTTTTGAACTCTTCGCAAAAGGTCCATTTCCTCTATCTCACTTTCTTCTTGAAATGAATTAATGCTTATTTGGCTATCTGATCCATCTTCTTTTGTGTTAGTCTATGTCTAAAATGATTTTAATCCTAAGTTGTTGTTTGATCTTTGTTCCTTTTGTGCTTGGCATTCTCTGTTGGCAGTGACACGTCAATGAAATATAAGTCTTAATTTACTTTCACGTTTGATAAGTGTAAGAATTAAAATTGAAAGTAGGATTTGCATTAAATTCATTTAGATAACAAATTGAGTTTGATTTGAGTTCTATAATTAATGAGTTTAGTAACATAGAACTTAATTACTTGGATCTGTTGGACTTGAATTTTTCTAAAATTTCCGTATTAGAAGTCTAGATCAGTTCAATTTATTCATGGGCAATTCCTCAATCTTAATGTCAAGATTTTTGTTTTGTTGCAAATGTGGATACAAATATTTTATCGATAAATGGCCAAAATGTCACTGAATATTTGCATTATAAGATTCTTAAGCAAAAGAAATGAAAGAAATTAAAAGGTATAGCTTGATAATTTCACTAATCTAACGTAAATATGAATTTTGCATTTATTCCACAAGTTATCCATATCTTATGACTATACAATAATCTCAAATTAATTTAAGAAAATAACTATAAATACATTCAAAAAGTTTAGATATTTTTTAATATTAGCCCATGTGTTCATACCCGAACTTTGGATTAATATGCTTAAATAATAAAAGAATTATGTGCGCATCCCCGTGTCTCGATACCTTTAAATTTAAAATAATTATGTTATAACCATGTGTACGTTTCGTACCTTGGTTTAACATCTGACTTCAAAGAAATACCTTGTGTGCGTATCGCATCTAGGTCCAAACATTTAATAAAAATATAATAACTAAGTGAAGTGGTAATAAACAAGGCATAACCAATAAAATACAAGAATAGTCAAGAATTGATTTAAGCCTTACATGAGTCAATAAAGCGACCGTGCTAGAACCACGGGACCCCAGGGGTGCCTTATACCTTTCCGGTCAACAGAATTCCTTACTCAGTCTTCTATTTCATAGATCATAATTAAGAGTCAAACCTTCCTTTTGAAAGGATTTCAAATAAAAGGTGACTTGGAGCACCAAAACTCAATTCCAAGTGACGACTCTAAATAATAAATAATCCCTTTTCAAAATGTCATTTCAATTGAAAAAACTCGTCTTACTCAACGAGGTAATATGGTCGTGTTGAAGAAAAAAGAGGTGTGACACGCCCTGCAATGTGTAGTTAAAATTTGTGAGAAATACTCCTATGTAGAGTCCCAACACAAACCAAAAAACTTATTCATGATTTTAGAAAATGACATTTGTTATGACAATCTAGCTGAATCCCGTCAACCCCCTACTAAACCACTAGACAAATTTTCTTACCACAAATTGTTCTAAAAACCGAAGAAGCAGCTCTTGTGTATTCATTTATGAAGCAGAAAATTGAAACTTAGAAAATGCCACAATTTATTATTGTCTTCTTCCTACTTTAAACAAATCCGTTTAACAAAATCAGCAATTCAACAACAAATAGTGAAGAAAAAAAACTTTAAATTAAAAAGAAAAAAATGACTAACAAACTTCTGATAATGTTGATTTTGATGGGAATCATAAGTAAGAGTACCTGGATAAGAAGATAAGAAGCCACGATAGGGAGAGACGAGACGGCGAAAGGGAGACCGGTGGCTAGTGAAAGTCGACGACGACAAGGACCGGTGGGCGGTGGCTGCTGGTTTAGGTGTTAGGGTTACTATGATTTTATCTTTTGATTATTTAGGAATTAGGAATGCGTTATTTTTAGTCTTAGAGAATAGACCATAGAGACAGGCGGGTCAACCAATCAAGGGTTTTTGTTTTTAATTATTCAAGGGTTTTGTTATATATATATATATATATATATATATATATATATATATATAACGGGTTAACGAATTATCCGTTAAAAAAATTGAATAATTCGCCCCCAATCCGATAAGTCATTAATAAAAAAAATTCAATCTGTTCCCCGTCCGTTAAGCCGTTACCAATAAACCATTAAACTTCGGTTCGATTCGGTTCAGTTCGGTTCGATTCGATTTTCGATTTCGGATCGGTTTTGAACATCCCTAGAGCCAGCGACATATCTATCTATCTATCTATCTATATCATTATAAAAGTATGAATAAAATGTTGGATTACAAAAGTAACCTTTTTCTATTAAGTATAATAACTCACAATAAAAGGACATAGTCGGTATTATAGACATTAACTTTGTAATCCTATTAGTTTTGAGACAAAATATTTGACGTGTCACGACCCCAAACCCGGTCGTGATGGCGCCCAGCACACTGCTAGGCCAGCCCGACCAATTAACAACATTCACGGAGCTATGAGCTCACTTTATCCAATTTAAGCATAACAGATATAAGTCAATAGTGATAGAAATACAAACATGGGGATCAAGTCCCAAATAGTAACAACTCCCTAAAGACCGAGGGGTCAAGAGTCAAGGGCCTCTAAAGATAACATAAGGGCAATAGTGTTTACAACGATACTCAGTGCGGAAAGAAATAGCAATACGAAATGAAAAGACAGCTGGAAGGGAGTCAGGTCCTGCGGACGCGGCAGCTACCTTGACTATCCCGCAAAATGCCTCTCAATAGCTACTGGATCAGGTCTACTGAGACGTACCTAGATCTGCACACAAGGTGCAGGGAGTAAAGTGAGTACTTCCAAAATAGTGGTAATAAACAGGGGTAAGACAGCTTAGATAAGAAATCACAATATAGCACTATGTAAAGCTGTAATCAAATGCCCTACAACAGTCTTAATATCAATAGTAACAGTACCAACAAGTGTCAACACAACAGTATAACAACTATCAGATGTAGCTAAATGCAATGCAATGCATGGAATGACCGCAACGGCGCGTAGCCCGATCCAATTTGGGTACCCGTGCTCACTGTGGGGGTTCAGACTCCGGATGGGCTCCTACAGCCCAAGAACAATATCATGAATACACTGCGGTGCGAAGCCCATTCCACTACCAGTCAGCTAATATGCAAATGCACCCTCGAGGCTCAAAAGTAGTTTTGAAAACTCTTTTATCATTTTCAGTTGAAAACAGTATGTCAAAGTTCCAGAGATTGGAAAATCATAATAACAGTAATAGCTCTGGACTGGTAGTAAGACTAGCATGTCAATATCATAGAACAATGATAACGATCCTCGCAGGATCCCAACAACTGGCTCACATCCCATGAATGTACACAACCATCCGAGAAGGAGGTTCATCAGCTTCAAGAATAGCCAATATCACAATATATTACGCAACCATCCGAGAAGGAGGTTCACCGGCTCAAGAATAGTCAATATCACAATATAATATCATTAGGTCGGACTAAGCCATAGTCCCCAATTACAATCGACCTCGCACTCACATGAGAGTACGTGTCTCGCCGCTATACAACGTCACAAAGTGGTATACCAGGGTTTCGAACCCGCTGGTCATCACCCACATCCATTACTCACCTCAATACGGCTCGACGACTAATCCGCGATACCCTTGCCACGAGAATCAAGCTCCGCAGGCGTAGAATCTGATCAAATATAGTGGAAATACATCAAATTAGACCAATGGGGTGATACCCAGTCAAAACAATTCAATCTACACCAAAAACTACAAAGTTGCCAAAACACAACTTTCGATATGCTTCTCAAAAAATTACAAAAGTCACATATTCGGAACCCTCGTCTCAACACGAGTCCAAGCATATAAAATTTACCAAAATCGGACTTGATTTGCCCATTCAAATCATTGATTTCCTATATCCCAAGCGTAGGGTGAAAACCTCCATAATACACCCCAAATTCCTCCAATTTCAGGTGTTAATTGCATAATTTATCAATACAAAAACATAATTTGAGTCCATAGTTAATTACCTGAAGAATCTCCTTGAATTTCCTTTCAAAATCGCCCAAGTCGTCTCTTAAGTCTGAGCCCTAAGTGTTTTAGACTGTTCTGAAATTTTAACTTCTGAAATTTTTAATCCTTCTGCGATTTCCGCTTCTGCGGACAAAATCTCGCACCTGCGAGTCCATATCCGCGACGCGGTTTACTTAAAAAATTCCCAGTTCCGCTTCGGCGCACATGGGGTCGTACCTGTAGTCCCGCTTCTACGCTACCGCCTAAGCGGTCAATCTCCCACTTCTGCAGAATTCCATCATCCGCCCCCTAGACCGCTTCTGCAGTCGTTCCTTCGTACAAGCAACGCCGCACCTGTGGTCCCTTGGCTGCAGGTGCGAAAACACCAGAAACCAGAAATCTTTCACCTGCAATTTCCATGATTCTCTTCCGTTTAACCACCCGAAAACACCCCGAGGCCCCCGGGACCTCATCCAATCACACCAACACATCCTAATACCATATTCGAACTTGCTCTAACCCTCCAAACACGTCTAACAACACAAGAACCCATAATTCACATCGGATTCTAGCTTAAATTCCTTAAAACTTTCCGAATTACACATTCGATCAAAAACTCAACCAAACGACGTCCGAATGACCTAAAAATTTACAGACACATCCGGAATCACATGACGAAGCTACAGAAATTGGCGGAATACGAGCCCCGGATAAAAATCTCATCTACCGTTCGGATTTCGCCAAAATTCAACCTTAGCCAATTCAAGCCTATTTCGACACCGGACCTCCAAATTCAATTCCGATCGCTCCCCTAAGTCACAAATCACCTCTCGGAACTAACCAAATCATCAGAATCTGATTTCGAGCACTCTAACTAAATAGTCAACTCCAGATTGACTTTCCAAATTCAAGCTTCCTTCGAAAAGGCTATTTGCCTCATTTTCAACCAAACTCACTCCTAACTCACCCGAGACTCTAACACTGATATAAAAGCATAAAACACATAAATGGAAGGCAATGGGGTGGTAATTCCCATGACGACGGGCCGGGTCGTCACATTTTCCCCCACTTAAGCAAATGCTCGTCCTCGAGCGGGTCAAGAAAACATACCTGAAGACTCAAACAAGTGAGGATATCTGCTCTGCATCTGCCACTCTATCTCCCAAGTGGCCTCCTCCACAGGTCGACCTCTCCACTGAACCTTAACGGATGCAATGTCCTTGGACCTCAATCTTCTCACCTGACGACCCAATATAGTTATAGGCTCCACATCATAGGTCAAGTCATCATCAAGCTGAATAGTGCTAAAATCCAACACAGGCGATGGGTCGCCAACATACTTTCGGAGCACGGACACGTGAAACACTGGATGAACTCCTGATAGACTGGGTGGCAAAGCAAGCATATACACCACCTCTCCAATCCTCCTGAGGATCTCAAAAGGGCCAATAAATCTCGGACTGAGCTTTCCTTTCTTTCCAAATCTCATGACGCCTTTCATCGGCGAAACCTTCAGTAAGACTTTCTCACCCACGGAATAAGACACATCCCGAACCTTCCGGTCCGCATAACTCTTCTGGCGCGACTGAGCTCTGCAAAGTCTTTCCCGAATAACCTTCACTCTATCCAAAGCATCCTGGACTAACTCTATCCCCAACAACCTTGCCTCACCGGGCTGAAACCAACCAACTGGAGATCTACACCGTCTCCCATATAAAGCCTCAAACGGCGCCATCTGAATACTGGATTGGTAGATGTTGTTATAGGCAAACTTTGCGAGAGGCAAATAATCAGCCCACGAACCACCAAAGTCAATAACACAAGCTCTCAACATATCCTCCAAGATTTGAATAGTGTGCTCGGACTGTCCATGCGTCTGAGGATGGAATGCAGTACTCAACTCAACCTGCGCGCCCAACTCACGCTGAAATGTCCTCCAGAACTGTGAAGTAAACTGAGTACCTTTGTCTGATATAATAGAAACTGGGACTCCATGCAATCTAACGATCTCCCGAATGAATATCTCAGATAACCGCTCCGAGGAGTACGTAGTATACACAGGAATGAAGTGAGCCGACTTGGTCATCCTATCCACAATCACCCAAACAGAATCAAACTTCCTCATTGTCCGAGGGAGTCCAGTAACAAAATCTATAGTGATCCTTTCCCACTTCCACTCGGGAATATCAATGCGCTGAAATATGCCACCGGGCCTCTGATGCTCGTACTTAACCTGCTGACAGTTGAGGCACCGTGCTACATGCCTAACAATGTCCATCTTCATCTTTCTCCACCAATAGTGCTGCTTCAAGTCTTCGTACATCTTTGCGGCTCCTGGATGGATAGAATACCGCGAGCTATGGGCCTCTTCCAGAATCAACTCACGAAGGCCATCAACATTGGGCACACATATCCGGCCCTCCATCCTCAATACGCCGTCACTATCAATGGTGACATCTCTAGCATCATCATGCTGAACTCTGTCCCTCAGGACAGCTAAATGTGGATCATCATGCTGTCGCTCATGAATACGATCATAGAGAGAAGACCGATATATAACAAAAGCCAACGCCCTACTGGGCTCTAAAATGTCTAACCTCACTAGCCGATTTGCTAGCATCTGAACATCATAAGTAAATGATCTCTCTTCAGCTGGAATATATGCCAAGCTCCCATACTGACCGCCTTCTGGCTCAAAGCATCGGCCACCACATTGGCCTTCCCCGGATGATATAGAATGGTAATGTCATAATCCTTGAGTAACTCAAGCCATCTCCATTGTCTCAAATTAAGATCCTTCTATTTGAACAAGTGCTCGAGACTACGATGGTTGATATACACCTCACAGGACATGCCGTACAAATAGTGCCTCCAAATCTTCAAGGCATGAACTATGGCAGCTAGCTCCAAATCATGAACAGGCTAGTTCTTCTCATGTGGCTTCAACTTCCGAGAAGCATAAGCAATCACCTTACCTTCCTGCATCAATACACAACCTATCCCCACTCTCGAGGCATCACAATATACAGTATATGAACCTGAAGCTGATGGCAACACTAATACTGGAGCTGTGGTCAAAGCTGTCTTGAGCTTCTGAAAGCTCTCCTCACACTCATCCGACCACATGAATGGTGCACCCTTCAATTTAGTCAAAGAAGAAGCAATGGATGAAAATCTCTGAACAAACCGGCGATAATATCCCGCCAAGCCAAGAAAGCTCCTGATCTCTATAGTTGAGGACGGTCTAGGCCAACTCTACACCGTCTCTATCTTCTTCGGATCAACCTGAATACCATCATGAGACACCACATGACCCAGAAATGCTACTGACTCGAGCCAAAACTCGCACTTGGAGAATTTAGCATATAGCTTCTCCTCCCTCAATCTCTGCAAGACAATACTCAAATGCTGAGCATGCTCCTCCTGACTACGGGAGTAGACTAGAATGTCATCAATGAACACAGTTACAAATGAATCCAAATAGGGCATGAACACACTGTTCATCAGATGCATGAATGTTGTTGGGGCGTTGGTCAGCCTAAACGACATCACAAGGAACTCATAGTGGCCATATCTGGTCCTGAATGCAGTCTTCACAATATCAGAGTCCCTGATCTTCAGCTGATGATAGCCTGAACGAAGATCAATCTTAGAAAACACTCTCGCACTCTGTAATTGATCAAACAAATCATCAATGCGCGGTAGAGGGTACTTGTTCTTCACTGTTACCTTGTTCAGCTATCTATAATCAATACACATTCGCATGGAACCATCTTTCTTCTTAACAAATAACACTGGTGCACCCCATGGGGACACACTAGGGAGAATGAATCCCTTATCCAGAAGCTCCTGAAGCTGATTTTTCAATTCCTTCAACTCAGCTGGTGCCATCCGATAAGGAGGAATGGAAATGGGCTGAGTGCTTGGCACCAAGTCAATGCCAAAATCAATATCCATGTCCGGCAGCATCCTCGGCATGTCTGAGGGTAATACATCTGGAAAACCCCTCACAACAGGTACAGAATCAATGCTAGGAGACTCGGCTCCCATATCCCTCACAAATGCTAAGTACGAAAAACACCCCTTTGCAACCATTCTCTGAGCCTTTAAGAATGAAATGACACGGCTACGGACGAAATCAGTCGAACCTCGCCACTCAATCTGAGAAATACCAGGAATAGCCAACGTAACTATCTTAGCATGACTATCCAATATAGCATGGTACGGAGACAACCAGTCCATACATAATATCACATCAAAGTCCACCATCCCTAACAATAACAGATCTGCCTGGGCCTCTAGACCCCCAATAGAAATAACACAGGATCTATAGACATGATCCACAACAATCGTATCACCCACGGGGGTGGATACATGAACAGGTAAATCAAGAGTACCACGGGTCGCACCCAAATGATGTGCAAAATAAGAAGACATGTAGGAATATGTGGACCCTGGATCAAATAGAACAGAGGCATCTCTATGACAGACAGAAATGATACTTGTAATCACTGTATCAGAGGCAACTGCAACACGCCTGTCAGGTAGTGCATAGAATCGTGCTTGACCTCCACTGGATCTCTCCTCGCCTCTGGGGCGACCACGAGAAGACTGACCTCCACCTCTACTAGCCTGAGATGATGCTAAAAAGGAGGGCTGATCCCTCTACTGAACCCTGTTCCTATGAAGTCAAGGGCACTGCCTCCTCATGTGGCCAAACTCACCACACTCAAAACAGCTACCTAGTGCTAGAGAAGGGGACTGAAGGGAACCCCTCGCCGCAGAAGAACCTTGGGCTGAAGAAGTAGTAGGTGCTGCACTCTAGGCTGGGAGGGCACTAAGTGAAGACTGGCCCTGCTGGAATCCCTGTCGACCACGACCAGAAGAAGCTCCGCTCTGCTCAGGGAGACCTCAATGAGAAGGTCTAGATGAGCGACCTCTACCCTGCTGAAAATGCCCTCTAGATGGAGCACCACTGAAGCTACCAGAACCACGAGGCCTCTTGGCCTCCCTCTCCTCCCGCTCCCGGTGAAGATCCGCCTCAATAGAGCGTGCCATATCCACAACCCGCTCAAAAGATGATGATAGAACTCTCTCTGGTCATTAGAATGCGAATGGAGTAGTTGAGGCCATCAATGAACCTCCTAGTCCTCTCCCTATCAGTAAGGATCATCCATGTGGCATGCCTAGCCAACAGTGTAAATCTCAATCATACTGGGTCACTGACATGTCACCCTGAACCAACCACTCAAACCGGCGACGAAGCTCTTCACGACGGGACTAAGGTACATACTTCTCTAGGAAGAGAGTAGAAAAGTGCTGCCAGGTGAGAGGTGCTGCTCCCGCAGGCATACGCCTCTCAAACTCCTCCCACCAATCGAACGCTAGACTGGTAAACTAAAAAGTAGTGAATGAAACTTTGTTGGACTCAAGAATACTAGTTATACGTAGCATCCTCTAGCACTTATCTAAGAAACCCTGGGCATCCTCGCCCTCAGCACCACTGAAATGAGGTGGCTGGAGTCTACCAAATCTCTCTAGACGATGCTGCTCGTCGTCAGGAATAACCTGAACCATATGCTCTAGAGCTGGTGCAGCTGGAGGAATAACTGGTGCAACCACCTAAGCGGGGACCGCCTCCGGCATCTGAAGTCCCTGAACCACCTGCTCAGGTGTACTAGCTGCAGGGGTCTGCTGACCACCCCCTGTCTGGGATGTCGCTGCAATAGCGGTAGCTGATACTACCTGAGCCAATCCGGAACACACCGATAATATCTAGGCCAGAGTCTCCTGAAGACCAGGAATAGCAATAGATACGGTCTGGTCCTGAACTGGGGCTGCTGGAGCATCAACCACTAGGGGCTGCTCCTGAATAAGTACAACGGGCGGGTCAGCTGGCACTGCCTCAGCTGCCCTACCTATACCTCTACCACGACCGCACCCATGGCCTCTAGCAGGTGGCAATGGAGGTCATTAACCTCGTCCTGATGCTCGAGTTCTCGCCATCTGCGAGAGGATAGAATATAGAAGTTCAGTTCTCAGAACAATAAGATCGCACGACAGAGTTCAAGAAATGTGAAATGTTTCCTAAAGATTCGCAGCCTCCCAAGGATAAGTACAGGCGTCCCTGTACCGATCCACAAGACTCTACCAACCGGCTCAAGACTCATGAGGCCTAGTAAACCTAGGCTCCGATACCAACTTGTCACGACCCCAAATCCGGTCGTGATGGAGCCCAGCACACTTGTCACGCCCCAAAATCGAGAGACATGACCGGCGCCTGACCGGGTTGCCCCAGTCAAGCGGACCTGAGTGCCTTTCATTCCCACGCGTTACCCCTGTGTTGATTGTTTCTCATTAACCAAATATCTGACTAACCATGAATGATTTTACAATAAGCAAACAAACTATATGAGTGATTCATTAACAAGTTTGCAATTTTTTTACAATGCCCAACATACATCATGTATATACATAAGACTGAAATCCCATAGTTTACATGTTTTTGGAGCCTCTAGGATACAAAAAGGGGAATACAACACTTGCCGGTAACAAGGCTCCGGCTATACCTTACAAACCAAAATGAAATCTTAACGAAAGTGGAGTAAACCACACAGGGCCCCGAGGAAGAAAGGGGCTCACCAAAACGGGCAGTGGAGGATGAAGGATACTACTGCCGATGTGTTGAAGTGCCTGCTACAGATCCACCTACAATCATAACACGAATGTAGCGTCCCCGGCAAAAGGGACGTCAGTACACTTGAATTGTGCTGGTATGTATGGACAAACTTTGTCCCAAGTAAACTCAAGCCGTTAAACAAGAATCACAATGTTAAGACATCCAACAGATTACATCAAGAAATCAACTAAGCTAACTAACCATGTTTCCAACCTTTTACTCATTTCAGATAAACCTTAACACAAGCATGTTTAAGGTCACCAAGTAGAACAACAACCAATCAACCACATATATTGCAAGTAGTCAAACATAGGGGCAATCAGTGCCCCCCAGGTTGCAAACTCTCCTGCTGTCTCCTTTCACAATTTCATATTAAAGATTTTGTATCAATTTTCAATAGCGATTTCGATCGCTTTCCACCCTTATTACCCCCGACCACCCTTATTACCTCGGCCAACCTTATCACCCCAACCCACACCTTATTTCTTCATGTTGCGGCGCGCAACCCGATCCCACCGTACAGTTTTCAAACACAACAAGCACAAACAGCAGATAAGGTGCTACACACAATTACAACAAGTTCAAATAAGCAACTTACACATTGGTTCATGTTCTCACTTACTTCTCAAGCCAATATCAAAACCAAGTTACATGTGTCCCAAAATCAAGAATGCCCACAAAATCATATTTAACATATTACCACAATTCAAGTGTTTCAAATTCCTTCCACAATAAGCCAAATATGCCATCACAATGGTTGTTCCCAATTCTTTACCAATCTCGATTACCTTTTTTATCTTTCAATTCATATTTCATACCACACCACACGTAGTTCAACATCAATCGAATGCTCAACAATGAAATCAAAGAATTACGTACAATTTCTCAATTTAACACATGCCAAAACAATTCGCACACATTTGGGCAATTTTACATGAATCAAAATTAGCCATACATACCTGGTATCGAGTTCTCTTTCGTTAATTTCCTACTTTATGCTTACCCAAGCTATCTTACTCTTGCCAACCTGGTTCTTGAAGACTCTTACTTCTACTCACTTCTTTTTACTAAAAATCAAGTTCAATAATCATGCATGAGTGTAAAATTCTATTTTCAAAAGCTATTATATGCAAACCTCTCTTTACCCAATTTAAAACTGAAAATTTGAGAAAATAGCAAGGGTTTTTACCTTGAAAAGATTGGGGAAGTTGAATCCTTGCCCTAGAATCCTTTGGACTAGATGTTTGGAACAATCCTTGAGGATGAAAGACTTCTCTCTCTAAAACCCCTCTCTTCTCTCTCTAATTTTGGTAAGATGATATGATAAAAATGAAGGGAAAAGGTGTTATATTAAAAAAGAGGTCGGGTCAAAATGTTACAAAATCTGGGCCGGGGCGAATCTGCGGTGCACTTTGCGACCGCAGAATCAACATGCGGTCCGCATAGTGACCGCAGAATGGCCTCAAAAATTACTCAAGTTCTGTTACAGAATGCGACCAATATGCGGTCCGCATTCTTGATCTGCGGTCGTAAAGTGCACCGCAGATTCATTATGCGATCGCATATCGATCGCATTTTCAACATGATTTTTGGGAGTCTTCTGTTAAGGTCTGCGGCAAGAATGCGGTCCGCATAGCAGATCTGCGGTCGCATTCTTGACCGCAGAATTGACATTTTTCGGAAAAAATAATTCTCTACATTTTTGAAACTTAAATCACTACCAAGGGTCCGAACCGCGGCTCGCAAGCTCGCTGCAAAGAATTCTACGCATTCCTAACACATCATTCGAACCACGACACCATAGCTACTAGGTTTTATGCACAAAACTTTTACGGGGCCTTACATCCTCCCCCCCTTAAAGATCATTCGTCCTCGAATGAGGACTTTGAAAATAAATTGGTTTTGAAAGACATGATATGCAAACTCTCAAAATTTTTACTGACTCTTATATTTTAGAAAAAATTTCGCCAGAGTTTCCTTTGTATTATGGACATATCCACCTGCCAGAGGGCCCCCGAAACACATTACCAAACAACAATATACAACTACAACACTTTCCACAACTCGTATATACTTTCTTGCCTCAACAAATTGTAAGGCCCCGTAAAATTTTTGTGCATAAAACCTAGTAGATGTGGTGTCATGGTCCGAATGATGTGTTAGGAATGCGTAGAATTCTTCGCGGCGAGCTTGCGAGCCGCGGTTCGGACCCTTGGTAGTGATTTAAGTTTCAAAATGTAGAATAAAATTTTTTCCAGAAAAATGTCAATCTGCGGTGCACTTTTGCGACCGCAGAATCAACATGCGGTCCGCATAGTGACCGCAAATCGTTCCAGAGAGAGTTTCCCAAAATCGTGTCAATAATGTGGTCGAAATTGCGATCGCATAGTGAATCCGCGGTCCACTTTGCGACCGCAGATCAGGAATGCGGACCGCATAATGGTCGCATTCCGTAACAGATCTTGAGTAATTTTTTGAGGCCATTCTGCGGTCACTATGCGGACCGCATGTTGATTCTGCGGTCGCATAGTGACCGCATATTTGACCCCGGCCCAGTTTTTGTAACATTTTGACCCGATCTCTTCTTTAATATAACACACCTCTTCTTCATTTTTATCATGTCATCTCACCAAAAATTAGAGAGAGAAGAGAGGGTTTTTAGAGAGAGAAGTTCTTCATCTTGAAAGATTGTTCCAACCATTTAATTCCAAGGGATTCTAGGGCAAGGATTCCACTTCCCCAATATTTTCAAGGTAAAAACCCTAACTATTTTCTTTGATTTTCAGTTTTAATTGGGTAAAGAGAGGTTTGTATATAATAGCTTTTGGAAAATGGAATTTTATACTCATGCATGATTATTGATCTTGATTTTTAGTAAAACAAAAGAAGTAAGTAGAAGTAAGAGTCTTCAAGAACAAGGTTGGCAAGAATAGGACATCTTGGGTAAGCATAAAGTAGAAAGTTAACGGGAGAAAACTCACCACCAGGTATGTATGGCTAATTTTGATTCTTGTGAAATCGTCCTTATGTGTAAAATTGTTTGGCATGTGTTGATTTGAGAAATTGTATGTGATTAATTGATGTTGTTGTTGGATATTCAAAGTTGTTGTTGAACTATGAGTGTTGTGGTAAGAAATATGAACCGAAAGGTAAATGAGAGTTGAATTGGGTAAAGAATTTGTGAATAATGATTATGATGGCCTATATGGCACCTTGTGGAAAAGAAAATGAAACACTTGAGAATTGGTTTATTGTGGAAAGAGATGAAACACTTGAATTATGGAAAATTGCTGAATATACATGTGTGAATATTCTTGAATGTGGAAACATTGTAACTTGGTTGTGATATTGGCTTGAGAAGTAATTGAGAACATGAAACAATGTGCAAGTTGCTTATTTGAACTTGTTGAAATTGTGTGTAGTACCTTATCTGCTGTTTGAAATTGTTGTGTTTTCAACTGTAAGGCGGGGTCGTGTCGCACGCCGCGACGTGGTGAAATAAGGTGTGGGTTGGGGTGATAAGGGTGGCCGAGGTAATAAGGGTGGTCAGGGGCAATAAGGATGGAAAGCGATCGAAATCGCTAGTAAAAATTGATACATAAATCAATAATGTGAAATTGTGAAAGGAGACAGCAGGAGAGTTTGCAACCTGTGGGGCACTGATTGCCCCTTTGTTTGACTACTTGTTCTTTACGTGATTGATTGGTTATTATTAAATTGGTTGATTGTAGAAAGTGCTTTGTGTGAGAATTATTTGAAATGAGGAAAATGTGGAAACATGGTTGGCTGGCTTGATTCGTTTTGATGTAATTTAATGGCTTGAGTTTACTTGGGACAAAGTTTGTCCATACATACCAATACAATTCAAGTGTACTGACGTCCCTTTTTCCGGGGGCGCTACATTCGTGTTATGATTGTAGGTGGATCAGTAGCAGGCATTTCAGCTCATCGGCAGTAGTATCCTTCTCCTTCCACTGCCCGTTTTGGTGAGCCCCTTTCTTCCTCGGGGCCTTGTGTGGTTCTTGCCACTCCGGTTTAGATTTCATTTTGGTTTTGTAAGGTATAGCCGGGGCCTTGTTACCGGCAAGTATTGTACTTCCCTTTTTGTATCCTAGAGGCTCCATAGACATGTAAACTGTGGGATTGTGGCTTATGTATATGTATGGGGCGTTGTAAATAAAAATTATGAACTTGTTAGTGAATCAAATCACATGGTTATGTTTATGCATTATGAAATCAGTCATTGTTGGTAAGATATTTTGGTTAATGAGTAACAGTCAACACAGGGGTAACGCGTGGGAATGGAAGGCACCCAGGTCCGCTTGACTGGGGCAACCCGGTCAGGCGCCGGTCATGTCCCTCGATTTGGGGCGTGACACAAATGCACATATTCTATCACATTGTTACTATTGCACATAAACTAGTCACTTCAATGAGTTCTTTCCTTATTTAATCATTTTAATACACTATGTACACACAAACAACCCATTACCAATCCACCCTCACTATTAGTTGCTTATTTAACACATGAATCTTTATAAGGATTTCATTTATCAAGAAAGGTTCAAGTGACACATTTATCTCATTACAAAACGAAGGAGACTTTACTAATACTAAGAGGGAAACAACTTGAACAAGATGACAGTTACTAGGAGTAGAAGGGTCACCTAATTTCTTCTAGGCTTGATCAAACAAATGGGGGTACTTTTCCTTCATCTCTTTTTCTCGCTTCCCATGTGGCCTCCTCAACTTGTTGACTTCGCCACAATACTTTAACAGAGGCAACTTCCTTATTTCTCAACTTACGGACTTGCCTATCAAGAATGGCAACCGGAACTTCTTCATATGACAAATCTTCATTAACCTCTATAGCTTCGACTGGCATGATGGTGGATGGATCTCCAATCACTTTCTTCAACATGGACACATGGAATACCGGGTGCACTGATGACATCTCGGGAGGCAACTCTAGCCTATAAGCAACTTGACCAATCCTTTGAACGATCCGATATGGCCCGACATACCTAGGACTCAATTTCCCTTTCTTTCCGAATCGCATGACTCCCTTCATAGGAGATACCCTCAAGAACACCCGATCATCGACTTGAAACTCCAAATCCCTTCGACGAACGTCTGCATAGGACTTTTGACGACTCTGTGCTGTTTTCATTCTCTCCTGAATAACCTTGACCTTTTCCATAGCTTCGTACACCATATCTGGCCCTAGCAATTCCGCTTCACCTACCTCAAACCACCCGATTGGCGACCTACATCTCCTCCCGTACAATGCCTCAAATGGGGCCATCTGAATGCTAGCATGATAGCTGTTATTGTAAGCAAATTCTATCAGTGGCAAGTGTTCATCCCAATTACCTTTAAAATCTAAGACACAAGCCCGTAACATATCTTCAAGCGTCTGGATGGTCCGCTCGGCCTGACCGTCGGTCTGCGGATGGAAAGCTGTGCTGAGATTCACCGAGTTCCCAAACCTTGCTGAAATTTCTTCCAAAAGTTAGCTGTGAACTGAGCCCCGCGATCCGAGATAATAGAAAGTGGAGTGCCATGAAGTCTTACTATCTCCTTGATGTACAAGTTTGCATACTGCTCCGCAGTATCAGTGGACTTGACAGGCAGGAAGTGGGCTGATTTAGTGAGTCGATCTACTATCACCCATATTGAATCGAACTTACGCTGAGTGCGAGGTAACCCTACCACGAAATCCATATTGATCATCTCCCATTTCTACCTTGGTATTTCTATAAGCTGAGTTAATCCACCGGGCCGTTGATGCTCGGCCTTCACTTGTTGACAGTTTGGATATTTAGCTACAAAGCTTGCTACATCCCCTTTCATACCGTTCCACCAATAAATCTCCTTAAGGTCATGATACATTTTCGTGGAACCTAGGTGTACCGAATACCTGGAAATATGAGCCTCTCTGCCATTACCCTTTCCCGAAGCTCGTCCACATCCGGAACACATAGCCTATCTTGACACCGCAATACACCATCTTCGCCGCTGAGTACAAATGCTGAGGTCTTGTTATTCATGACTGCTTCCTTTACCCGAACCAATGCTGGATCCATCAACTGTTTTTCCTTGATTTCCGCGACCAATGATGATTCTGCTCCATTATGCACCAAAATATCCCCCTCGTCTGACGCCGAGATACGAACCCCCAAACTGGCTAATTGGTAAACCTCTCGAGCCAGGGGTCTCCGATCCACACCCAAATGAGCCAAACTACCCATGGATTTTCAACTAAGAGCGTCGGCTACCACATTTGCCTTTCCTGGATGGTACAATATGTTCATATCATAGTCTTTAAGCAATTCTAACCACCGCCGCTGTCTCGGATTCAGCTCTTTCTGCTTGAACAAATACTGGAGGCTCTTGTGGTCTAAAAACACATCTACATGTACCCCATAAAGATAGTGTCTCCATATTTTCAAGGCAAACACAACAACTGCAAGCTCCAAATCATGCGTCGGATAATTCTTCTCATGGTTCTTGAGTTGCCTGGAAGCATAAGCTATGACCTTTCCGCGCTGCATCAATACACATCCCAAACCGACTCTGGAGGCATCACAATAGACTACAAATCCCTCTGTGCCTTCTGGCAAGGCCAATACTGGTGTCGAGGTCAATCTTGACTTTAATTCTTGGAAACTTTTCTCACACGCTTCGGACCACTGGAACTTAACTGCCTTTTGCGTCAGCTTTGTCAATGGGGAAGCGAGGGTTGAGAATCCCTCTACAAACCTCCGATAGTACCCTGCCAAACCCAAGAAGCTACGAATCTCTTGTCGGGGTCGTGGGTCTAGGCCAATCTTTCACTGCCGCAATCTTCTGAGGATCCACCTGAATTCCCTCACCGGAAATAACATGCCCTAGAAAGGCTACGGACTCCAACCAAAACTCACATTTTGAGAACTTGGCATACAGTTGATGCTGAAGAAGGGTCTGCAATGCTGCTCTGAGGTGAACGACATGATCTTCCCTGTTCCGAGAGTAGATGAGGATGTCGTCAATGAATACAATCACAAAGGAGTCTAGGAATGGCTTGAAAACCCGATTCATAAGGTCCATGAAAGCTGCTGGGGCATTGGTTAGCCCAAAAGACATGACCAAAAACTCGAAGTGACCATAACGAGTTCTGAAGGTGGTCTTAGGAATATCCTGCTCCCTGATTTTCAACCTGGTGGTACCCAGACCATAAATCGATCTTTGAGAAGAACTTCGCTCCCTGCAATTGGTCAAACAGATCATCCACTCGAGGCAATGGATATTTATTCTTGATGGTGACTTTGTTGAGCTGCCGATAATCAATACACATTCGAAGTGACCCATCCTTCTTCCTGACAAAAAGAACCGGAGCACCCCATGGTGATACACTCGGTCGTATGAACCCTTTTTCTAATAAATCCCTCAGCTGCTCCTTTAACTCCCTTAACTCTGCTGGTGCCATTCTGTATGGTGGAATGGATATTGGCTGAGTATCCGGCAATACATCGATCCCAAATTCAATCTCCCTATCCGGCGGAATGCCTGGAAGCTCATCCGGAAACACTTCAGGAAATTCATTCACAATTGGCACGGACTCGAGGGTAGGCACATCTGAGGTGGTGTCCGTCACCCGAACCAAATGATAGATACACCCCTTCTTAATCATCTTCGAAGCCTTAAGGTAGGAAATAAACCTACCCCTTGGCACTACACCATTTCCTCTCCATTCAATAACTGGCTCGTTAGGGAACTCGAGCCTCATAACTCTCGTCCGACAGTCAAGTTTGGCAAAGCATGAGTAGAGCCAATCCATCCCCATAATTACATCAAAATCAACCATCCCAAGCTCAATAAGATCGGCTGTGGTAACACGACCACTCACCGTGACAACACAATTTCTATAGACTCGTGAGGCTGAAATAGAATCACCAACCGGAGTCGACACAGAGAACGGCTCATGAAGCTGTTCGTGTTCTATCCCAAAACTTGAAGCAATGAATGGAGTAACATAAGACAAGGAGGACCCTGGATCAATAAGGGAATAGCAATCAATAGTCTGAACAGACAGGATACCTGTAACAACATCTGGAGAAGCCTCGGCATTCTGGCGGCCACTCAATGCATAGAATCGGCTGGGTCCACCCCTACCATGAGCTCCACCCCTAGCTGCACCACGCCCTGCTGATGCTGGAGTACGCGCTCATGACGTAGCAGCCAAAGAACCGGATGACTGAGCAGATCCCCTACCTATACCCTGACGGGGTGCACGGCAGTCCCGCTGAATGTGACCTCTCACCCCGCACCCAAAGCACACCGGGATGTCAAGGTAGCAAGTCTCTGTATGAAATCTCCCACACTTGGGGCATGTAGGCCTCCCCTGCTGCTAGGGCCTCATCCCAGGACGACCAGACTGACGAGACCTCCTGCTGTCTAAAACGGGTCTCGAGTAACATAAGTGCAATAGTGTTTACAACGATACTCAGTGCGGAAAGAAATAGCAATACGAAATGAAAAGACAGCTAGAAGGGGAGTCAGGTCTTGCGAATGCTGCGGCTACCTTGACTATCCCGCAAAATGCCTCTGAACAGCTACCGAATCAGGTCTGCTGAGACGTACCTGGATCTGCACACAAGGTGCAAGGAGTAAAGTGAGTACTTCCAGACTCAGTAGTAATGAACAGAGGTAAGACATCATAGATAAGAAATCACAATATAGCACTATGTAAAGATGTAATCAAATACCCTGTAACAGTCTCAATATCAACAGTATCGGTACCAAAAAGTATCAACAAAACAGTATAACAGCTATCAGATGTAGCTAAATGCAATGCAATGCATGAAATGACCGCTACGGCGCGTAGCTCGATCCAATTTGGGTACCCGTGCTCACTGTGGGGGTTCAGACTCCGGAGGGGCTCCTACAGCCCAAGCACAATATCATGAATACGCTGCGGCGCACAGCCCGATCCACTACCTGTCAGCTAACATGCAAATGCAGCCTCGCAGGCTCAAAAGTAGTTTTGAAAACTCTTTTTTCATTTTTCAGTTGAAAACAATATGTCAAAGTTCCAGAGTTTGGAAAATCATAATAATAGTAATAGCTCCGAACTGGTAGTAACACTAGCATGTCAATATCACAGAAACAATGATAACGATCCTCTCAGGATCCCAATAACTGGCTCACAGCCCATGAATGTACACAACCATCCGAGAAGGAGGTTCACCATCTTCAAGAATAGCCAATATCACAATATAATACGCAACCATCCGAGAAAGAGGTTCACCGGCTCAAGAATAGCCAATATCACAATATAATATCATCAGGTCGGACTAAGCCATAGTCCCCAATCCACGAGAATCAAGCTCCGCAGGTGTAGAGTCTGATCAAATATAGTGGAGATACATCAAATTAGACCAATGGGATGATACCTAGTCAAAAAAATTCAATCTACACCAAAAACTACAAAGTTGCCAAAACTCGACTTTCGGTACGCTTCTCGAAAAATTACGAAAGTCATATATTCGGAACCCTCGTCTCAACACGAGTCTAAGCATATAAAATTTACCAAAATCGAACTCCATTTGCCCATTCAAATCATTGATTTCATATAACCCAAGCCTAGGGTGAAAACCTCCGTAATACACCCCAAATTCCTCCAATTTCAGGTGTTAACTGCATAATTTATCAATACAAAACCATAATTTGAGTCCATAGTTGATTACCTGAAGAATCTCCTTGAATTTCCCTTCAAAATTGTCCAAGTCATCTCTTAAGTCCGAGCCCCAAGTGTTTTATACTGTTCTAAAATTTTAACTTCAGATATTTTTAATCCTTTTGCGATTTTCGCTTCTGCGGACAAAATCTCGCACCTGAGAGTCCGTATCCCCGACCAACTGGTCGCTTCTGCGATTCCAGCTCTAGCCGGCCGCTTTCGCTTCTGCGAGCTTTGGACCGCTTCTGCGAGTCCGCTTCCGCGACTCTTCAACCGCTTATGCGGTTTACTTAACAAATTCTCAGTTCCGCTTCCGCGTACATGGGGCCGCACCAGCGGTCCCACTTCAGCTCTCAAGGTATGCTTCTGCGGTACCCCCTAAGCGATCAATCTCCCGTTTCTGCGGATTTCTACCATCCACCCCCTAGACCGCTTCTGTGGTCGTTCCTTCGCACAAGCGACGTCGCACCTGCGGTCCCTTGGCTGCAGGTGCGAAAACACCAGAAACCAGAAATCTTTCACCAACAATTTCCATGATTCTCTTCCGTTTAACCACCCGAAAACACCCCGAGGTCCCCGGGACCTCATCCAATCACAGCAACACATCCTAATACCTTATCGAACTTTCTCCAACCCTCAAAACACGTCTAACAACACCAGAACCCATAACTCACATCGGATTCAAGCCTAAATTCCTTAAAACTTTCCGAATTACACATTCGATCAAAAACTCAACCAAACGACGTCCGAATGACCTGAAAATTTACAGACACATCCAGAATCACATGACGAAACTGTAGAAATTGTCGGAATTCCATTCCGACCCCTGGATAAAAATCTCACCTACCATTCAGATCTCGCCAAAATTCAACCTTAGCCAATTCAAGCCTATTTCTACACCGGACCTCCAAATTCAATTCTGATCGCTCCCCTAAGTCACAAATCACCTCACAGAACTAACCAAATCATCAAAATCCTATTCCGAGCATTCTAACTAAATAGTCAACTCCAGGTTGACTTTCCATATTCAAGCTTCCTTCAAAAGGGCTATTTGCCTCATTTTCAACCAAAATCACTCTTAACTTACCTGATAGACTCTAACACTAATATAAAAGCATAAAACACATAAATACAAGGCAATGGGGTGGTAATTCCCGTGACGAAGGGCCGGGTCGTCACATGACGTTAGAATCCAATTCCTACATGTTACTTTTAGAAATTAGATTTTATTTTTTTTATTATTTAAAACGATAATTTTCCAATGTTCGTTGCTACTGAAAGAATAAAATGTACACTACGCAATGTGAGCACACTTCGTTTATGAAAAGTCAAAGAGTCTCCTTAACAGGACTTTTCATAAATGTCCAAAATTCACTTCTTATAAATATTATTAAATAATTAAATAAGGTACATTTCAATTATTTAGAAGGCTCTTTCGTTAATTTAACTTTTAACTTTTGGGGTTCTCACTTTTATAATGGCACATGATGGTTTAAATATTTATTTATTTAATGAAATAATAAAATTTAATTAAGGAGAGAAATTTTATATATAATAATAAAACAACCATCTAAAGCATAATAACTCACAATAAAAAGGACATAATTGGAATCATACACATTAGACTTGTAATCCAATTAGTTTTAGAACATAATATATACTTCACGTTAAGGATCCTATATGATCACCTTTAAAATTCTATTAGTATAATTATGTTCGGGCATAAATATAAAATACTACATATTAGCATGTAAACCTAATACCTTTAGGAACATGTTAGATTTTTTATTAATAAAATTATTTTTGGGATATGGACATATTTTTGGCCACGTAATTCTATTACTTTTACGATATACTTCTTTAAAAAATTATACTACTAATTTAATTTGAAAACGTATTATATTTTCCAAATTCAATTAGAAACGGGAGAGCCTATATTATAAAAGTACGAATATAATATTGATAGGCCAAAATTACTCTACAAAATTAAATAGAGGAACTCATAGGAAAATGACATAGTTGTAATAACTTATTTTTTGGATTATAATAACTTCTATGTTAATATTTTTAATATTTAAGATTTTAAGATTTTAAGATTAATACAATCTTGTATATTGAATTCTTATTAAAAATATGTATGAAGGTTTAATAAGATAAGTTTCATAAGAATCCTCCATATTAGTAATACATTATCAACTATAAAATTAAATACAAAAAAATTAGAACAAATGCTCAACGGACTGTATAAATTGTTAAAATTGAGAGAAAAATTCCTACGGTAATATATCATTATATTATATTTGTACTTCTTTCCTATCAAATAATATTTTTTGATTATTACCTTTTTTATAATATAGAAAAATATACACAATTATTAAAGAACAACTAAGAATCTTTTTAGAAAATAAACGTGTGAGAGAAGAAAGAAAAAAGTTGGTAAGAGACAATATCACTAAAGATTTTGAAACATAAAGATTAAAAGTAGAATATCAGATCGATCTTTTTATTCTTAATAAAATTTATGGTGGATAAAATTATAATTACGGTTAAATATTCAAACATTAGATGAGATAATATTAAGAATCTAAATCAACAGAAAATAAATTATATATAATGTTAATACCAATTATTCTTATCTTTCAATTAATTATTTGGCAATAGAATCCAATTAAATTATTTTTCAAATTCATTATGAGTAAAATTATTTTTCAAGTTTAAAAAAAACACTTAGGGTAAAACAATTTATTCCATAAAAAGAGTATTAGAGATTAGAAAAATAGATCACAAAGTAAAAAAGATTAGTGTAATATTAAGAATATCAACATGCGTTTGAGTAAGCACAATCAAAGCTAAATCCTGAACAAGAATAAGCTTTCAAGACTATATTATAAAAAGCCGACTCTGGTATAGCGAGATTATCCTTTATAGATGCCTCTGACGAAATCGAAATAATATGCTTAGGTCATACATTACTTGCAAATTTCAGATCAAGGGGCATGATATTTTTAGAAATAAGAAAAAGTGGTGTACCAATAACTATTTTATTATGAGGTCATACAACTCACTTTAGATTTGATATACCTCTTCAAATTTCTGAAATAACCATCACAAACATATCAAAGCAGAACAATAGTGCTAAATTTATAAGTAAAGCAATAGTGATAGTATTTGATGAAGCGTATTTGACTAAGCGTCAAACGATCGAAATAATGCCAAGAAATTTATTGATATATTGAATATCAATGAATCGTTTGGTGGAAAAGTAATAGTTTTAGAGTGTAACGACCCAGCCTGTCATTTTTGAAATTTATGCCCCGATCCCCAATTTAACTGTTCTCTTAAGTTCTTTTATGCTATTGTGGTTTTGTCGGGAGGTTCGGTCTAGAATTTGGAGTGTTTTGGGACACTTAGTCCCTAAATGAGAGCCTTATAGTTGAAAAATGGCCCGTATTCGGAATAGTGTTAAGACAACCTCGAAACGGAGATCTGATGGTTCCATTAGCTCCGTTAGGTGATTTCGGGGTTGGGAGTGCATTCGGAATGTATTTTGGAGGTCTGTAGCTCAATTAGGCGTGAAATGCCGAAGTTGGAAATTTTTGGAAATCCGATCGATAGGTGAGATTTTGATCCGGGCATCGGAATGAAATTCCGACAGTTGTAGTAGCTTCGTTAGGTGATTTTGGATATGTCAGCAAATTTTCAGGTTATTCGGAGGTGTTTTGGTCGGGTTTTGGATTGAATGTTAGTTTTGGAAATTTAATAAGTTCTTAGGCTTGAATCCATGCATAATTGGTAATTTTGATGATATGTGATGTGATTTGAGGCCTCGAATAAGTCCGTGATGTGTTTTCTAACTTGTTGGTGCTTTTAGTTGAGGTCCCGGGGGGCCCGCGTGTATTTCGGGTAAGTACGGACATCCCGGAACATAAACAATGGAAGGGGCAGTCATTGGGACGCGGCCCGCGGTCCTTTTGGCGCGGCCGCACTGGCTCGGCACGGGCCGCGGTCATTTCTGTGCGGTCCGCGTAGGTGAAGGATTCGCAGGTCACTAGTTCTACTTCGGAAGCTCATATCTTTTTGTCTACACGGAATATTAAGGTAACGCAAAAACAAAAGTTGTAGCCCTTGGTGTCTAGTTTTAGGAAAGCTAAAGAAATGATAATATGGACATCTGTAGCGAACGTTATGGTCAAAATACCAAAGCCTGTCACTGTAGAGCAAACTGCGCTGCCGCGGCCATTTTTGTGCGGCCGCGGAGACTGGGCGCGGACCGCGGCCATTTTTGTGCGGCCGCACAGGTAAAAATCTGGGGTTACATGAATAAATACGAGAGTTTGGGTTTTATTTGATATTTTACCCGTGGAAGCTCGGATTTTGATGATTTTTCGAAGGTTTTTCAAGAAATTCATCGGGATAAGTGATTCTAACTCATATTTGGCTAGATTACATGAATATATCAATGAATCCATCTTTTAATTTGTGATTTGAGATGGAATTTGGGAAGAAAATTTTGGAATCTTTCAAAAAAGTAAAATAAAGATTTGAAGGACCAAATTGTGTCGGAATTGTGTAAATTTTATATGCATGGACTCGTGTTGAGATAAGGAACCCGAATATATAACTTTCGTAATTTTTCGAGAAGCGTACCGAAAGTCGAGTTTTGGCAACTTGTGGTTTTGGTGTATTTTGAATTGTTTCGATTGGGTAATGCCCAATTGGCCTATTTTTATGTATTTCTATTGATTTTGATCAGATACTACACCTGTGGAGGCCGATATTCATGGCAAGAGAGTTATCTTTTAACGGTTTTGTACAGGAGTCGAGGTAAGTGGCTTGTCTAACCTCGTGTGCGGGAACCTTCACCCCTAGGATGTTATGTGATAATTTAAATGCCTTGTACGCGAGGTGACAGGCGTGTACATACGCAAATTGTTGGAACTCACTTTACTTGAATTGTCCAATTCGTGATATTCTTGTTCTTAGTTGAATAAATTGGGACATTTACTTGACATTCGTTAGGAAAGTATGATTAGATAGGATTTATCTGTCTAATTGCCTAATTGTCTTACTTGAACTTCTTGATAATTGTTGGCACTAGTTTTGGTGAAGTTGTAGTTAAGCATATTATATTTTCTCTCTACGTTTCTTTTATTGTTTGTGTTGGTGGACTACGGGTTCGATTCCCAGAGATCCCAGGGTTGTGGGTTCGATTCCCAGAGACCCGGAGTGGTATTGTTTGTGGACTGTAGGTTCGATTTCCGGAGATCCAAGGGTTGCGGGTTCGATTTCGGAGACCCGGAGTTATTGGTATAATTATTGAGATATGGACTTGTGACGACCCAAAGGGTCATCACTTATTTTATTAATTATTTTGAGATTCCGAGGCCTCGAAAACCTCATTCTATGTTGCCTCGATTTACGTGCACAATCCGAGCATGTAGCCGGAAAGATTTTGTGATAGAAAATATGAATTCTATGAGAAATTTGGATAAAAATGATATTAATATTGATATGGTTGACTTCGGTCAACATTTTTGGTAAACGGATCCGGACCCGAGATTGGATGGTCCCGAGAGGTCCGTAGGAAAATATGGGACTTGGACATGCGTCCGGAGTCGAATTCGAGGCCGAGAGCCCAAGTTATGAATTTTTCTATGAAATTGTTTTTGATGTAATTGTTAAAGGAAATGAATTAATTGACCTTGGTATCGGGCTCGTATTTTGGTTCCGACGCCCGATACAAGTCTTAAATATTATATATGTGATTTCTGTAAAGTTTGGTGACATTCGGATGTCGTTTGAGATGTTTTGGACCTTGAGTTCCAAGTTTGAAAGTTTTGAAAACCAAAAGTATGAAAATCATGAATTTGAGGCTCGATTTGATGAAAACGATGTGATATTGGCGATGTGATCGCACGAACAAGTTCATAATGTGTTTTTGATGTTGTGTACATATTTGGTTTGGAGCCCGGGGAGCTCGGGTAAAGATTTGATAGGTCGTTGGATGAAATTCTGAATTTTTGCACTGCTGGTTTTTCACCCAGCTGTTGTCTTCGCAATTGCGAAGTATTTCTCGCAATTGCGAAGGTGGCAGGTCAAGGCAGGGTTCGCAAATGCGAACCAAACCTCGAAATTGTGAGGCCTCCAGTGAAAAGGCATGCTTCGCAAATGCGAAGGTCCCTCAGCCCAGCCTCGTTCGCAAATGCGAACAAATGTTCGCAAATGCGAAGGTCCCTGGAGGCCAGCCTGGTTCGCAAATGCGAACAAATGTTCGCAAATGCGAACCCCCAGATTTGCCTTGGCTTCGCAAATGCGAACAAAAGTTCGCAAATGCGAGCTTCCCAGCCTTAGCTTATTTTTCAAACTCCGGAAATTGGTCGGGGTTCGCAATTGCGAACCCATGTTCGCAAATGCGAACACAGAGACCTGTAAAACACGATTTTCAGTTCATTTCTTCACTTTTTACAAAACAAAAACACCCATTTGCGATTCTTCACGGATTTCTTCTTTATCAAAACAATTGTAAGTCACTTTTTACTTAATTCTTTCAATTCCTAACATCATTAAACATGTTTTTCAATAGAAATCAAAGGTTTTCATGGTAGAATTTCTTGTTTTTGTTAGAATATAGGGTTTTTCATAAATTGAGAAATTGGACCTCGAATTGAGGTCCGATTTTGAAACAAATCATATACATGAACTCGTGAGGGGATGGGTAACCGTATTTTGGTCCGAACCCCGAGTTCCGACCATGTGGGCCCGGGGTCGAAATTCACTATTCCGGGCAGAATGTTGTAAAAGTTGTAATTGGCCTTAGGAATTAGTTTGTTGAGTAGTATTGATGATATTAAATCACTTGTGTATAGATACGATTGGATTGGAGCCAAATTTGAAAGAAAAAGACATTGCCACGGATTGAATTGTTCATAAACATTCGAGGTAAGTGTTTTTTCTATCCTAGCTTGAGGGAATAGAATTATGTGTTATGTGTTATGTGATCGAGTGCGGTGTATGGGCTGTGGTGACAAGCATCCATACACTGGCGTCTAGTATGACCGTGAGTTGTTGATAATGCTTATTGTGAGACATAATTGCAGATGAATTGTTGAACCTTTGCCAGGTTGTAGAATTGTTATTGTTCTCCCTTGTCGGGACTTGTTGTGAAGATGATTATTGATTGCCCTTGATGGGACGGTTTATGAATTATTGTTTCTTTCTTTGCCCTTAACTGTGATTGTTATTTGGGTGAGGAAGAGTGATAATGCACGAAGGGTGATGCCGTGCCATGTTTTTATTATTTATGCACGAAGGTTAATGTTGTGCCATGTTTTATTATTTATGCACGAAGGATCATGCCGTGCCCTGTTATTGAACCATGTATGAAGGATCATGCCGTACTATGGATGTGAGGATGAGAGTAAAAGCACGAAGGGTGATGCCGTGTACTTTATTTGCTTATTTGGTGAGGATGAGAGTAAAAGCACGAAGGGTGATGCCGTGCAACTCTGCTTGCTATTCCTTGATTTGATATTACTTGTGTTTCCATTATACTTTGTTTTTCCTTGTGAATTTATTAACTGTTGTTAATTGTTGAGTTCTTTGAGATATTCCTTATTGTGTTATTACTTGGTTATTTCTTGTTATTCTGTGGTATACATATATATTGAATTGCACAGGTTTATGTGGGTGTCCGGTCCTAGGCTTGTCACTACTTCGCCGGGATAGGCCAGGCACTTACCAGCACATGGGGTCGGTTGTGCTGATACTACACTTCTGTGCGTTTTTGCACAGGTCCAGGTTACGATCGGGAGCAGCAGTAGTAAATCGATTGCGTGGGAGTTGATCACATTTGAGACCGAGGTAGCTTGCAGACGTCCGCAGGCCCGGCGTCTCTCTCTTTATTTATATTACTAGCTGTAGTCTCTTTGTTCCGAGACAAACAGAATTATGTTATATTTCTTTCAAACTTTTATGTGTAGTATTCAGTAGTAGTTCGTGAGTTGGTGACTCCACGTCTTGGGTAGAGGATTTCAGTATGATTTTCACCTTGTAATTAGTTATTTCTATTTCGATAAAGTATTCCGCATTTTATTTAATTAAAATTGTGTTAAAAACAGGATAGTATGAATACAGTGGCTTGCCTAGCTACCACGAGTAGGCGCCATCACGATCCCGATGTTGGGGGAAAATCCGGGTCGTGACAAGTTGGTATCAGAGCTCTAGGTTACATAGGTCTCACAACTCACGAACAAGCTTAGTAGAGTTTGAGAGGTAGGTACGGAGACGTCTGTTCTTGTCCTCCAGAATCTATTGAGTTAGGAAAGAGTCTCTCATTTGTTCTTTCTTGTCGTGTGACTTGTTCCTCAATTACTGATTGAATTCCTATTCTGTCCTTTCGCAGATGGTGAGGACACGCGCTTCTTCGTCTGCTGACCAGCAGCCCGAGCCCCAGGCAGCTCCCGTGAGGGGCAGGGGCCAAGGCTCTGATACCAAGTTTGTCACGCCCCAAATCGAGGAACATGACCGGCGCCTGACCGGGTTGCCCCAGTCAAGCGGACCTGGGTGCCTTTCATTCCCACGTGTTACCCCTGTGTTGATTGTTTCTCATTAACCAAATATTTTACCAATAATGACTGATTTCATAATGCATAAACATAACCATGTGATTGATTCACTAACAAGTTCATAATTTATATTTACAACGCCCATACATATACATAGGCCACAATCCCACAGTTTACATGTCTATGGAGCCTCTAGGATACAAAAAGGGAAATACAATACTTGCCGGTAACAAGGCTCCGGCTATACCTTACAAAACCAAAATGAAATCTAAACCGAGTGGCATGAACCACACAAGGCCCCGAGGAAGAAAGGGGCTCACCAAAACGGGCAGTGGAAGGAGAAGGATACTACCGCCGATGAGCTGAAGTGCCTGCTACTGATCCACCTACAATCATGACACGAATGTAGCGCCCCCGGCAAAAGGGACGTCAGTACACTTGAATTGTACTGGTATGTATGGACAAACTTTGTCCCAAGTAAACTCAAGCCATTAAATTACATCAACAATTAATTAAGCCAGCCAACCATGTTTCCACATTTTCCTCATTTCAAATAATTCTCACACAAAGCACTTTCTACGATCAACCAATTTAATAATAACCAATCAATCACGTAAAGCACAAGTAGTCAAACAAAGGGGCAATCAGTGCCCCAAAGGTTGCAAACTCTCCTGCTGTCTCCTTTCACAATTTCACATTATTGATTTTTGTATCAATTTTCAATAGCGATTTCGATCGCTTTCCATCCTTATTGCCCCCGACCACCCTTATTACCTCGGCCACCCTTATCACCCCAACCCACACCTTATTTCCCCACGTTGCGGCGCGCAACACGACCCCGCCTTACAGTTTAAAACACAACAATTTCAAACAACAGATAAGGTACTACACACAATTTCAACAAGTTCAAATAAGCAACTTACACATTGGTTCATGTTCTCAATTTCTTCTCAAGCCAATATCAAACCCAAGTTACAAGTATTCCAAAATCGAAAATGCCCACATAATCATGTTCAACAATTTACCACAATTAAGGTGTTTCAAATTCCTTCCACAATAAGCCAAATATGCCATCACAATGGTTGTTCCCAATTCTTTACCAATCTCGATTACCTTTTTATCTTTCAATTCATATTTCATACCACACCACACGTAGTTCAACATCAATCAAATGCTCAACAAGGAAATCAAAGAATTACGTAAAATTTCTCAATTTGTCACATGCCAAAACAATTCGTACACATTTGGGCGATTTTACAAGAATCAAAATTAGCCATACATACCTGGTGATGAGTTTTCTTCCGTTAACTTCCTACTTTATGCTTACCCACGCTATCTTACTCTTGCCAACCTTGTTCTTGAAGACTCTTACTTCTACTCACTTCTTTTACTAAAAATCAAGTTCAATAATCATGCATGAGTGTAAAAATTCTATTTTTAAAAGCTATTATATGCAAACCTCTCTTTACCCAATTAAAACTGAAAATCAAAGAAAATAGTTAGGGTTTTTACCTTGAAAAGATTGGGGATGTTGAATCCTTGCCCTAAGATCCCTTGGAATTAAGATGGTTGGAACAATCTTTGAAGATGAAAGATTTCTCTCTCTAAAAACCCTCTCTTCTCTCTCTAATTTTTGGTAAGATAATATGATAAAATGAAGAAGAAGTGTGTTATATTAAAGAAGAGATCGGGTCAAAATTTTACAAAAATCTGGGCCGGGGTCAATTATGCGGTGCACTATGCGACCGCAGAATCAACATGCGGTCCGCATAGTGACCGCAGAATTGCCCCAAATTTTACACAGGTTCTGTTAAGGAATGCGGTCACTATGCGGACCGCATGTTGATTCTGCGGTCGCAAAGTGCACCGCAGATTTGACATGCGATCGCATATCGACCGCACTTTTGACACGATTTTTGGGAAACTCTCTGGAACGTTTTGCGGCAAGAATGCGGTCCGCATGTCAGGTTTGCGGTCGCATTCTTGACCGCATATTTGACATTTTTCGGAAAAATTAATTCTCTACATTTTTGAAAACGAATTCTCTACATTCTACGCATTCCTAACACATTATTCGGACCATGACACCACATCTACTAGGTTTTATGCAAAAAATTTTTTTTACGGGGCCTTACATCATGGTAGGGGTAGAGCTCAGCCCCAGGCAGCTACCACAGAGGTGGAGCCTCATATTGAGATTGACGAGGAGGTTCCGGTTCCAGCAGCTCCAGTGGGCCCAGCTCAGGTCCCAGGAGAGGCTTTATTTACCCCCGATCTCCGGGATGCTTTGGTCAGAATAGCGGGATTCATGGACAGCATTGCCAGAGCGGGTTTATTATCAGTTGCCCCAGCCACTTCTCAGGCTGGAGGAGGGGCCCAGACTCCTATTGCTCGTACTCCGGAGCCAGTAGCTCCTCATCCTCAGGCACCAGTAATTCAGCCAGTTGTGGTCACTCAGTCAGGTACCACAGCTCATGCAGGTGATGGAGCGGCCATGACTTCTGATTCGTTATGGAGGCTTGATCGGTTCTCCAAGCTATTTACCACTACATTCAGTGGAGCCACATCAGAGGATCCTCAGGACTTCTTATTCAGTTGCCATGAGATTCTCAAGACTATGGGGATCATGGAGTCAAATGGAGTTGACTTCTGTACATTCAGGCTTGCAGGATCCGCCAAGACTTGGTGGAGAGATTATTGCTTGACTCGACCAGCAGGGTCCCCAGCTTTATCATGGGATCAGTTTGCGGAACTATTTATGGAGAAGTTTCTCCTTGCTACTCAGCGGGATGTACTTCGGAGGCAGTTTGAGCGCCTCCATCAGGGCACTATGACGGTTACACAGTATGAGATGCGATTTGTCGATTTGGCTCGTCATGCAGTGGTGATACTTCCCACAGAGCGGGAGAGGGTCCGCGGGTTTATAGATGGGCTTAATCAGCCGATTAGACTCCAGATGGCTATGGGCGTGGGAAGTGACATATCATTTCAGGAGGCAGCTAATGCAGCACGTAGAGTTGAGATGGCTCTTGCTAGGGGAGGCGGTTATTCTTCGGATAAGAGGCCTCGTCATTCAGGCAGGTTTGGTGGTTCTTCCTTTGGTGGCAGAGAATCCTTTGATAGAGGCCAGTCTTCCAGGCCTTTCCATTCCTCCCTTCAGGCTTCACAGGGTGGACCAAGTGATCGTGGTTTTCGTGGGCATTATTCGGACCAGCCTCCTATTAATGCTCAGCCTCTTCAGAGTGTTCGTGGAGGCCATTCAGGTCGTCAGGGCTAGCAGCCCTATCAGTCTAAGAGTTGCTATGGTTGTGGTGACCCGGGTCATTTTATCAGGTACTGCCCTCGAGCAACGGGCAACTCTCAGCAGCGGGGTCCTCGTCCTATGATTCAGGCCCCAGCTGACCCTCAGCCTGCCCAGCCAGCCGGAGGCGGGGGTAGAGATTATAGAGGTGGAGGTCGAGACCGTAGAGGTGGAGACCGTCCAGCCAGAGGTAGAGGTCAGCCAGTTGATGGTCGTCCTAGAGACGCAGCTCAGAGGGGAGGTACAGATCCCCGATTCTATGCTTTACCAGCCAGGCCAGAGGCAGAGGCATCGGATGCCATGATTACAAGTACTATTCTTGTGTGTGGCAGAGGTGCTTCAGTATTATTTGACCCTGGATCTACAAATTCCTATGTGTCTTCCTACTTCACACCGTATTTGGCCATGCCCAGCTATGCTCTGGATATTCCAGTTTATGTGGCTACACCAGTGGGTGACTCCATTGTAGTCAATCGGGTGCATCGTTCATGCGTAGTTATATTTGGGGGTCTTGAGACCCGTGTTGATCTGTTGCTTTTGGATAAGGTAGATTTTGATGTCATATTGGGGATGGACTGGTTGTCCCCATACCATGCTATTCTAGATTGTCATGCTAAGACTGTGACCTTAGCCTTGCCAGAATCACCCCGACTAGAGTGGAAAGGTACCTCAAGCCACTCCGTTCGCACCTGTTATTTCCTATGTTAAGGCTCGACACATGGTCGAGAAGGGGTGTCTAGATTATCTGGCTTATGTTCGTGATTCCAGCGCAGAGGTTCCTTCCATTGAGTCAGTCCCTATTGCACGGGAGTTTCCTGAGGTTTTTCCTTCGGACCTGCCGGGCATGCCACCCGACAGAGATATTGATTTATGTATTGATCTGGCACAAGACACTCAGCCCATCTCTATTCCACCCTATCGTATGGCCCCGCCGGAGTTAAAACAGTTGAAAGATCAGTTGCAGGACCTTCTTGAGAAAGGCTTTATCAGGCCCAGTGTTTCCCCCTGGGGAGCACCTGTATTACTTGTAAAGAAGAAAGATGGCTCGATGCGGATGTGTATTGATTACCGGTAATTAAACAAAGTGAAAATAAAGAATAAGTATCCACTGCCGAGGATTGATGATTTGTTTGACCAGCTCCAGGGAGCGAGGGTATTTTCTAAGATAGACTTGAGGTGAGGCTACCATCAGCTGAAGATCAGGGCGGCTGACATTCCTAAGACAGCTTTTCGTTCTAGATATGGGCATTATGAGTTCTTGGTCATGTCCTTCGGGTTGACCAATGCCCTAGCAGCATTCATGGAGTTGATGAATCGGGTATTCAGGCCTTACTTAGATCCGTTCGTGATAGTCTTCATAGATGACATCCTGGTGTATTCCCGCAGCCAGGAAGAGCACGAGCAACACCTCAGAGTGGTTCTTCAGACTCTGAAAGATAACCGACTATATGCCAAATTTTCTAAATGTGAGTTCGGCCGAGTTCGGTAGCATTTACGGGTCACATTAGTATCGGTGGAAGGTATTCGGTAGACCCAAAGAAGATTGAGGCGGTCCGGAATTGGCCTCGACCAGCTTCAGTGATCGAGATCCGGAGTTTCTTGGGATTAGCGAGTTACTACCGTCGATTTGTAGGGGGTTTGCTTTTATTGCAGCTCCGATGACCGAGGTCGACCCGAAGGGTGTCCGGTCCCGAGTGGTCGAGGAGGTGTGAGGCGAGCTTTCGAAGCTCGAGACAGCCTTCGACCACCGCACCGGTGTTGATACTACCTACAGGTGCTGGGCCTTATACCGTTTATTATGACGCATCTCGTACAGGGCTTGGAGCGGTATTGATGTAGGATGGTAAGGTTATCGCTTATGCTTTGAGGCAGTTAAAAATACATAAGAAGAATTATCCAGTTCATGATCTTGAGTTAGCAGCAGTGGTTCATGCCTTAAAGATCCTGGAGGCATTATCTATATGGTGTGACATGTGAGGTGTACACCGATCACAAAAGCCTACGGTACTTGTTCAAACAGAAGGAGTTGAATCTACGACAGCGGAGATGGTTAGAGTTGCTAAAAGACTATGATGTTACTATCTTATATCATCCAGGTAAGGCCAATGTGGTGGCCGATGCTTTGAGTAGAAAGTATGCCGGCATGGGTAGTCTTGCATACATTCCGGTCAGTCAGAGACCATTAGCTCTAGATGTCCAGGTCTTAGCCAACCGGTTCGTGAGATTAGACATTTCTGAGCCTAGCAGGGTGTTAGCCTGCACGGTCGCTCGTTCTTCTTTATTAGAGCGTATCCGTGAGAGGCAATTTGATGATCCTCATTTGCGTGAGTTGAGAGATACATTACAGCGGGGAGGTGCCACATAGGTAAATCTAGATGATGATGGGGTATTGAAATTGCAGGGTCGAGTTTGTGTGCCCAATGTCGAAGGGATTCGAGAGTTGATCTTAGCAGAGGCCCACAGTTCGCGGTATTCTATTCACCCAGGCGCCGCGAAGATGTACCGGGACTTACGGCAACACTATTGGTGGCGCAGAATGAAGAAAGATATCGTTGCGTATGTCGCTCGGTGTCTAAATTGTCAGCAGGTGAAATATGAGCACCAGAGACCTGGTGGTGTATTCCGGAGGATTGAAATTCCCGAGTGGAAATGGGAGCGGATCACTATGGACTTCGTTACTGGACTTCCTTTGACTCGGAGGAAATTTGATGCTATTTGGGTCATTGTTGATAGGCTGACCAAGTCAGCACACTTTATTCCAGTATCCGTCTCCTACTCGTCGGAGAGGTTAGCGGAGGTTTACATTAGGGAGATTGTTCGTCTCCATGGAGTGCCAGTATCTATTATCTCTGATCGGGGTACGCAGTTTACCTCGCGGTTCTGGAGAGCGGTCCAGCAGGAGTTAGGCACCCAGGTTCAGCTGAGTACAACTTTTCATCCCTAGATAGATGGTCAGTCTGAGATGATTATTCAGATTCTAGAGGACATGCTTGAAGCCTGTGCCATTGATTTCGGAGGCTCGTGGGACCAATTTCTGCCATTAGCAGAGTTCGCCTACAATAACAGCTACCAGTCCAGCATCCAGATGGCCCTGTATGAGGCGTTGTATGGTAGGCGATGTCGATCTCCAGTCGGATGGTTTGAGCCGGGGAAGGCTCGGTTGTTGGGTACAGACTTAGTTCCGGAGGCCTTGGATAAGGTCAAAATTATCCAGGAGAGATTGCGTGCCACTCAGTCCAGAGAGAAGACTTATGCGGATCGTAAGGTTCGAGATGTAGATTTCATGGTCGGTAAATGAGTATTGCTCCGAGTGTCGCCTATGAAGGGCGTGATGAGGTTCGGGAAGAAGGGAAAGCTTAGCACTAGGTATATTGGTCCATTTGAGATTCTAGACGAAGTGGGAGGGGTGGCTTACAGATTAGCTTTGCCGCCTAGCTTATCAGCCGTGCATCCAGTTTTTCACGTATCTATGCTTCGGAGATACCACGGCGATCCCACACATGTGTTAGACTTCAGTACTGTCCAATTGGACAATGATCTATCTTACGAGGAGGAGCCGGTGGCTATTCTAGACCGGCAGGTTCGACAATTGAGGTCGAAGAGTTATCCTTCTGTGCGTGTTCAGTGGAGAGGTCAGCCTCCTGAGGCATCGACCTGGGAGTCCGAGTCTGATATGCGGAGCCGCTACCCACACTTGTTTCCTGACTTAGGTACTTCTTTCTTTTGTCCGTTCGAGGACAAACGGTTGTTTTAGAGGTGGAGATTGTGACGACCCAAAGGGTCATCACTTATTTTATTAATTATTTCGAGATTCCGAGGCCTTGAAAACCTCATTCTATGTTGCCTCGATTTACGTGTACGATCCGAGCATGTAGCCGGAAAGATTTTGTGATAGAAAATATGAATTCTATGAGAAATTTGGATAAAAATAATATTAATATTGATATGGTTGACTTCGGTCAACATTTTTGGTAAACGGATCCGGACCCGAGATTGGATAGTCCCGAGAGGTCCGTAGGAAAATATGGGACTTGGACATGCGTCCGGAGTCGAATTCTGAGGCCGAGATCCCAAGTTATGAATTTTTCTATGAAATTGTTTTTGATGTAATTGTTAAAGGAAATGAATTAATTGACCTTGGTATCGGGCTCGTATTTTGGTTCCGACGCCCGGTACAAGTCTTAAATATTATATATGTGATTTCTGTAAAGTTTGGTGACATTCGGATGTCGTTTGAGATGTTTTGGACCTTGAGTTCCAAGTTTGAAAGTTTTGAAAACCAAAAGTATGAAAATCATGAATTTGAGGCTCGATTTGATGAAAACGATGTGATATTGGCGATGTGATCGCACGAACAAGTTCATAATGTGTTTTTGATGTTGTGTACATGTTTGGTTTGGAGCCCGGGAGCTCGGGTAAAGATTTTATAGGTCGTTGGATTAAATTCTGAATTTTTGCACTGCTGGTTTTTCACCCAGCTGTTGGCTTCGCAAATGCGAACCCTTGGTCGCAAATGCGAAGGGTGCCCAGGACCGTTTGGGTTCGCAAATGCGAACCAAACCTCGCAATTGCGAGGCCTCCGGTGAAAAGGCATGCTTCGCAAATGCGAAGCATTCTTCGCAAATGCGAAGGTCCCTCAGCCCAGCCTCGTTCGGAAATGCGAACAAATGTTCGCAAATGCGAAGGTCCCTGAAGGCCAACCTGGTTCGCAAATGCGAAGCCCCCAGATTTGCCTTGGCTTCGCAAATGCGAACAAAAGTTCGCAAATGCGAACTTCCCAGCCCTTAGCTTATTTTTCAAACTCCAGAAATTGGTCGGGGTTCGCAATTGCGAACCCATGTTCGCAAATGCGAACACAGAGACCTGTAAAACACGATTTTCAGTTCATTTCTTCACTTTTTACAAAACAAAAACACCCATTTGCGATTCTTCACGGATTTCTTCTTTATCAAAACAATTGTAAGTCACTTTTTACTTAATTCTTTCAATTCCTAACATCATTAAACATGTTTTTCAATAGAAATCAAAGGTTTTCATGGTAGAATTTCTTGTTTTTGTTAGAATATAGGGTTTTTCATAAATTGGGAAATTGGACCTCGAATTGAGGTCCGATTTTGAAACAAATCATATACATGAACTCGTGAGGGGATGGGTAATCGGATTTTGGTCCTAACCCCGAGTTCCGACCATGTGAGCCCGGGGTCGAAATTCACTATTCCGGGCAGAATGTTGTAAAAGTTGTAATTGGCCTTAGGAATTAGTTTGTTGAGTAGTATTGATGATATTAAATCACTTGTGTATAGATACGATTGGATTGGAGCCAAATTTGAAAGAAAAAGACATTGCCACGGATTGAATTGTTCATAAACATTCGAGGTAAGTGTTTTTTCTATCCTAGCTTGAGGGAATAGAATTATGTGTTATGTGTTATGTGATCGAGTGCGGTGTATGGGCTGTGGTGACAAGCATCCATACACTGGCGTCTAGTATGACCGTGAGTTGTTAATAATGATTATTGTGACACATATTTGCAGATGAATTGTTGAACCTTTGCCAGGTTGTAGAATTGTTATTGTTCTCCCTTGTCGGGACTTGTTGTGAAGATGATTATTGATTGCCCTTGATGGGACGGTTTATGAATTACTGTTTCTTTCTTTGCCCTTAATTGTGATTGTTATTTGGGTGAGGAAGAGTGATAATGCACGAAGGGTGATGCCGTGCCATGTTTTTATTATTTATGCACGAAGGTTAATGCCGTGCCATGTTTTATTATTTATGCACGAAGGATCATGCCGTGCCCTATTATTGAACCATGTACGAAGGATTATGATGTACTATGGATGTGAGGATGAGAGTAAAAGCACGAAGGGTGATGCCGTGTACTTTATTTGCTTATTTGGTGAGGATGAGAGTAAAATCACGAAGGGTGATGCCGTGCAACTGCTTGCTATTCCTTGATTTGATATTACTTGTGTTTCCATTATACTTTATTTTTCCTTGTGAATTTATTAACTGTTGTTAATTGTTGAGTTCTTTGAGATATTCCTTATTGTGTTATTACTTGGTTATTTCTTGTTATTCTGTGGTATACATATATATTGAACTGCACAGGTTTATATGGGTGTCTGGTCCTAGGCTTGTCACTACTTCGCCGGGATAGGCCAGGCACTTACCAGCACATGGGGTCGGTTGTGTTGATACTACACTTCTGTGCGTTTTTGCACAGGTCCAGGTTACGATCAGGAGCAGCAGCAGTAAATCGATTGCGTGGAAGTTGATCACATTTGAGACCGAGGTAGCTTGCAGACGTCCGTAGGCCCGGCGTCTCTCTCTTTATTTATGTTACTAGCTGTAGTCTCTTTGTTCCAAAACAAACAGAATTATGTTATATTTCTTTCAAACTTTTATGTGTAGTATTCGGTAGTAGTTCGTGAGTTGGTGACTCCACGTCTTGGGTAGAGGATTTTAGTATGATTTTCATCTTGTAATTAGTTATTTCTATTTCGATAAAGTATTCCGCATATTTTTTATTTAAAATTGTGTTAAAAATAGGATAGTATGAATACAGTGGCTTGCCTAGCTACCACGAGTAGGCGCCATCACGATCCCGATGTTGGGGGAAAATCCGGGTCGTGACAGGACTGCAGGTTCGATTCCCGGAGATCTTGAGATATTGAGACACAACCTGAGATATTGATATACATCCTGAGATATTGATATACGGGCTGCGGGTTCGATTCCCGGAGACCCAGAGATATTGATATTAGGACTGCGGGTTAAATTCCCATAGCTTCTGAGATGTTGGATATAGAGAGGGACTGTGGGTTCAATTCCCACAGGTCCTGGACTTTCTGGTGTGAGTTTATGTTGTGTTGGTTACTTGAAGTTAGCTAATCGTAGTCAGTTGTAGTAATTACTTTAATGTTATTATTTCAGATTCATTCTTATTTATTCCTTCTTATTACTGTTTTGGTCATTTATTGTTCTCTCGGTAGGGCCTTGACCTTCCTCGTCACTACTCCGTCGAGGTTAGGCTTGGCACTTACTAAGTACCGTCGTGGTATACTCATGCTACTCTTCTGCACACTTTTGTTGTGCAGATCCAGGTACATCAGGACAGACTCATCCTAGGTGATTCAGCAGCACATCCGGAGACTCGAGGTATGATCTGTTACGTCCGCGGATCCGTAGAGCCTCCTTCTATTCTCATAGTGATAGTAGTTATTTTCCCTCATTTCATTGTTTTTAGACATTTTTGATGTATAGAGCCATAGTTGTACTCTCCCCTTTTAGTCTGTGTTACCCGTGGGATTCCGGGTCTTGGTGGTATGCTTTATGGTATGGTTGATGAGTGTATGTGCCAAGCGGCACTTGTTACATTCCTTTTATATCGTTTTTCCGCTACTTTCTTATTTGATGTTCATAAACTTGTATATTCTGCATCGTGTTAGGCTTACCTAGTCGCGGAGACTGGGTGCCGTCATGACAGGTTCACGATTGGTGAACTAGGGTCTTGACAAGTTGGTATCAGAGCTCTAGGTTCGTAGGAGTCACGGGACACAGGCCGGTTACTTAGATTCTCGCTGATCGATACGGAGACGTCTATATTTATCTACGATGGGCTATGTAACTGTTTAGGAATCTCTTCAATTCTTTGAATTCCTTATCGTGCGCCATTTATTCAGTAGGAGCCTATGTCATATGTTCATTTTCATCCACTCGTGTATTGAAATTACGCACTCGGTATCAATTATGAGCCGACGGTTCGTGATGCTGCAGAAGGATTTCAAGGGATTCAAGAATTTACTCAACCATTGTTACAGTGTGTCATCCATATCGATAATGCAAGAGAATTGAGAGATCTTCAATGTTGCACATGGGGGTGCACTAGGTTCTGACATTCGGTTGATAAGTACGGTCTTGAGAAGGTTTACTTAACTGCCTAATCGTCACAGTAATGGTAAAATCACAAGGTGGATGTAGATCTAAAGATAGTTAGTGGTAATAAAGACTATATGGTTCATATGAGATATCTATTCAGCGAAGGATTCAGCCAGCAGAGATACTGGGGGGAAATGAGTTTAACTGTCTTAAGAAGGACATGTACCAAACGAATGTGTTGGGCTTGTCTTATGATGAAGACGAACGAATGTTAAAGGCTAGTATCATGGATTAGCAAAATGTATCTTATGGCTTCGTGCCAAGCGAAGGAATTTCACTATCAACGATCAAATTATGGGTCATGTGTCATATCAGATTTGTTCTGCGATGTATTTAAGTGATATTCAAAAGTTCTTTGAAATATGCTGATGAGTAAGAGTTGAGTTTTTTATGGTATGACATTGGGACTTTTGATGTTCCTATGTCCATAATAATTCTACATTTCATTATCAGTGGAAAAAAAAAACTTCGACAAAGGCTACATGGTGCTTCATAGATGTGTGAGAATCACAGTATGTCTTAAGCTGTCGTTGGTAAAGAATGCTCGATGCATGGAGCAGGAAAATGTTTGGTTGTATTTGGATGAGGTCATACCCTATGGTGTCAGAATGCTAATAGAGCACATGTGGTTATGTTCGTTGGATCAAGTGAATTGCAGTTGAATAAGAGTAAATGACTTGAGAGAATGGTTCTAATGTGTTCAGGGAGTTGTGTAATAATGGCCTTGAGCTAAGTGGGAGAGTCCCACTGCTTACAATTGGGTCGCATGGTTAATTACCTGCATGAATTCTGGGCATTAACGTATTAATGAGTTATTGCATCTATGGAAGAGGACCATGAGTGGTAATTTGAGTATATAAATTATTGAATGCATATTATGGTTAGCCTTACTAGCTCTTGAGGAAGGATTCATGATTTATGCCTCGTATAGGTGCAGGCTTCGAGGGAAGTGATCCCGCTGGGTGCTTTATCGAGAGGGTATTCATATGTTATAAAATTCAGTAGAGTTGGTGGCATACTGGGACAAGTCAGGGCTGGATGGCTCTCAATAGCAGTCCTAGTGAATTCAAGAGGTAAAGTGTGGTGCCTGATAATTCCGAGTCTATAAGTACAGTTGAGAGTCAAGCTTTTGAAGTAACTTATGAAGAAAGGCACAAAATGTTCTATGATGTTTTGACTTGTGGTGTAGCATTTGAGAGACATGAAATGGTTGTCGTTTTTGAGACAGCATGGCCGCATGATTTAAGGTCACTCGGGGCGAGTGCGGCTAGAATAAGTTAGGTATCTAAGGGAGATATTAACATTTCTAAGGCAATCAAGGTTAAACTAGAAGGAAGTAGATTGATTAGCCATAGTTGAGTTGGCATATTGGTGTTAGTAATCGGTTCATGCAGCGTGATCGAGTTAAGCATGTGATTTGTGGCGGTGCATTTGAGGCTTGTCGGCCGCAGTGATTGGCGTATTCTTGTGTTAGGTCCTGCTATTAGTAGGCGGATCTCGGAAGGGGTTATGGTGGCTTGTACCACTACTTAGAGATTGGCATATTCGATGGTTATGAGAATTCACCTATATGTTGCTATAGTTCTCCTGAAGTGAGTTAAATGGAAAGTCTTATATGATAAAGTACTAGCCTATCGTCAGTTCTAGAGTTGTGATGGAAATCGTGTCTATCGTATATCGGCACGTGAGGTGCAGTGAATGGTATGGAATTTGAATTAAGGACCAAGGTCGTAATTTGGCCAATGAATGTGATATAAAGAGCTCGGATGAGCAGGAAAGGAGTTTCATTGTTGTGAGTAAGATGGGTATTAACGTCAGTATCACTTGAGATCGGTGTTCTGTGAGAAAGGCTTTGCATCCCGGTTAGGGACTCCTGATCGCTTTTCAATGTTAGTGTAGCCGGTGGTTTGAATGTGCAGGCTCGTTAATTATTCGGAAGATGGTGGGAGCTTGTCCCACAAGAAGATTGTATAGGTGTGACATGTAGTCACTTGATTGGTTAGAAATTTAAACCAAGTATGAGGATTTTGGTGATATCACCCATTTGAGAATTTATGCCTGGAGGGCACTCTGCTTATTGGGTTATAGACCTGTGAAATATTATTAACTTAGCTTGGCATGACTATGATAGACTTAAGGTCGGTAGACAGATTTAAATGTGGAAGTGAGCCTTACGTCAGGCCAGTTGTGTTAATCTAAACAATGCGCTCCTTATGGAGGGATAGTCGCTGTCTTATTTCGTGGTTAGTTAATTCATGTGAATATATATTACGCCGTATGAGTTATGAGACGGCTTGGTAAATTTCTTATATGTTGAGGTTCCGCTCAGCGGTGATGTTATATGAGCTTGATGGCTCTTGAGACTTAGATTATGTATCGCACCTCAGTTGTGCTTGCGTTTGTAGCCTATAACGCTATATATTTCCTTGTGAACGATATTATGCACCTTAGTGTGCTCATGACCGATATTCAGTATTTTGATGTGATGAGCTATTCAGCTCGACGTATGGCTCCTTGTGTGAGTTTTATATATGGGTCGGGCGGCACGCCGCCATGGTTATATTGTTTGGATCGGGTGGCACGCCGCCATGGTTATATTGTTTGGATCGGGTGGCACGCCGCCATGGTTATATTGTTTGGATCGGGTGGCACGCCGCCATGGGTATATTGTTGGGATCGGGTTGCACGCCGCAACAGTGTGATGTTTATTTCAGTGTCCATAATTGTTTTTATGTGTTATGTTTCCTATTTTTCTGAGGAAGTCCATATTAGTGTGAGAGTTGAATAGTTTTTTCTAGAGTTAACCTTCCTTTTGTATCACGTACGAATTAGTAGCCTACTGGCACAATGTGTCATCTTGCAGGACTTTTGATTATGTTTGAGGTGGCTTATCGCCGAAGCAGTTCGTACTAGGTGAGATGAGATTATGGGATTTGGGGTCAGTGCATACTGATTATATGAAGTATATTATAGAGAAAAAGATCATTCTCTGGGTTAGGACAAGGTAATGGATCTTGTCAAGAGTATAGACCCAATAAAATGTTGATTCAGTAGTTGGTTATGAATATCAGCACATCTCCTCCGTCGTGTAAGTATTGTAAAAGTTAGAACAAGACCGATTTAGATCAAGAGGTGCAATGGGAGCATCTAATTCATTGAATTTTTCGCTAATTTGGTCATAAAATATTATCGTGGTCCTGTGGATTTTGTGTTGCAAGGTAAGAATCCAGCAAAGTTATGCGGTCATGTTTGAGTATGGCATGTGAGGAATAATTGAGTGATCTCTTAATGAAAACCAGACCTGACATAAAATTCCGGATGTTGGAATTAGGCTCTAAGACTTATTTGTTTGAACAAAAGGGAATATCTTCAGATTATATCAGGCTAATGTGCTCAGCTGAGTCCGAGATTTATTGTCCCTTTTGAGATTTTGAGGCGTGTTGGGGAGGTTGCTTATGAGCTGGCCTTACCCCCAGCCTAGTCGGGGTCCATCCCATATTTCGTTACTTATGAGCTAGCCTTACCCCCAACCTAGCCGGGGTCCATCCCGTATTTCGTCTCTCTATGCTCCAGAGATACCATGGTAACCCGTCCCACGTGTTGGATTTTACTTCTGTTCAGCTAGACGAGGATCTATCTTATGTTGAGGGGCCAGTGGCCAATCTGGACAGGCAATTCAGGAAGCTAAGGTCAAAGAACATCGATTCAGTAAAGGTCCGGTGGCGGGGTCAGTCGGCTGAGGAGGCGACTTGGGAGATCGAACAGGATATGCGCAGCCAGTACCCTCATCTCTTCACCACTCCAGGTATTTTTTCTATGCTCGTTCGAGGACGAACGAATCTTTTAAGTGTGGGAAGATGTAACGACCCGGTCGGTCATTTTTGAAATTTACGCCCCTATCCCCAATTTAACTGTTCCCCTAAGTTCTTTTATGCTATTGTGGTTTGCCGGGAGGTTCGTTTCTAGAATTTGGAGTGTTTTGGGACACTTAGCCCCTAAATGAGAGCCTCATAGTTAAAAAATGGCCCGTATTCGGAATAGTGTTAAGACGACCTAGGAACGGAGATCCGATGGTTCCATTAGCTCCGTTAGGTGATTTCAGGGTTGGGAGTGCATTCAGAATGTATTTTGGAGGTCTGTAGTTCAATTAGGAGTGAAATGCCGAAGTTGGAAATTTTGTAAATTCGATCGATATGTAAGATTTTTATCCGGGCATCGGAATGGAATTCCGACAGTTGCAGTAGCTTCGTTAGGTGATTTTGGATATGTCTGCAAATGTTCAGGTCATTCGGAGGTGTTTTGGTCGGGTTTTGGATTGAATGTTAGTTTTCGAAATTTAATAAGTTCTTAGGCTTGAATCCTTGCATAATTGGTGATTTTGATGATATGTGATGTGATTTGAGGCCTCGAATAAGTCTGTGATGTGTTTTCTAACTTGTTGGTGCTTTTAGTTGAGGTCCCGGGCCCCCCGCATGTATTTCGGGTGAGTACGGACATTCCAAAACATAGAAAATGGAAGGGGCAGTCATTAGGACGCGGACCGCAGTCCTTTTGGCGCTGCCGCGCTTGCTGGGCGCGGGCCGCGGTCATTTCTGTGCGGTCCACGTAGGTAAAGGATTTGCAGGTCACTGGTTCTACTTCGGAAGCCCATATCTTTTTCTCTACACGGTATATTAAGGTAATTCAAAAACAAAAGTTGTCGCCCTTGGTGTCTAGTTTCAGGAAAGCTAAAGAAATCATAATTTGGACATCTATAGAGAAAGGTATGGTCAAAATACCAAAGCCTATCACTGTAGAGAATACTGCGCGGCCGCGGCCATTTTTGTGCGGCCGTGGAGAGTGGGCGCGGACCGCGGCCATTTTTGTGCGGCCGCACAGGTGAAAATCTGGGGTTACATGAATAAATACGAGATTTTGGGTTTTATTTGATATTTTACCCGAGGGAGCTCGGATTTTGACGCTTTTTCGAAGGTTTTTCAAGAAATTCATCGGGGTAAGTGATTCTAACTCATATTTGGCTAGATTACATGAATATATCATTGAATCCATCTTTTAATTTGTGATTTGAGATGGAATTTGGGGAAAAAATTTTGGAATCTTTCAAAAAAGTAAAATAAAGATTTGAAGGACCAAATGGTGTCGGAATTGGGTAAATTTTATATGCGTGGACTCGTGTTGTGATAAGGAACCCGAATATATAACTTTTGTAATTTTTCGAGAAGCGTACTGAAAGTCGGGTTTTGGCAACTTGTGATTTTTGGTGTATTTTAAATTGCTTCGATTGGGTAATGCCCAATTGGCCTATTTTGATGTATTTCTATTGATTTTGATCAGATACTAAACCTATGGAGGCCGATATTCGTGGCAAGAGAGTTGTCTCTTAACGGTTTTGTACCGGAGTCAAGGTAAGTGGCTTGTCTAACCTCGTGTGGGGGAACCTTCACCCCTAGGATGTTATGTGATAATTTAAATGCCTTGTACGCGAGGTGACGGGCGTGTACATGCGCAAATTGTTGGGACTCACTTTACATGAATTGTCGAATTCGTGATATTCCTGTTCTTAGTTGAATAAATTGGGACATTTACTTGACATTCGTTAGGAAAGTATGATTAGATAGGATTTATCTGCCTAATTGTCTTACTTGAACTTCTTGATAATTGTTGGCACTGGTTTTGGTGAAATTGTAGTTAAGCATATTATATTTTCTCTGTGCGTTTCTTTATTGTTTGTGTTGGTGGACTGCGGGTTCGATTCCCGGAGATCCCAGGGCTGTGGGTTCGATTCCTAGAGAGCCGGAGTGGTATTGATTGTGGACAGCGGGTTCGATGCCTGGAGATCCAAGGTCTGCGGGTTCGATTCTCGGAGACCTAGAGTTATTGATATAATTATTGAGATATGGACTGCGGGTTTGATTCCCGGAGATCCCGAGATATTGAGACACATCCTGAGATATTGAAACACGGGCTGCGGGTTCGATTCCCGGAGATGCAGAGATACTGATATTACGATTGCAGGTTAAATTCCCGTAGCTCCTGAGTTGTTGGATATAGAGAGGGACTGTGGGTTCAATTCCCACATGTCCTGGACTTGCTGGTTTGAGTTTATGTTGTGTTGGTTACTTGAAGTTAGCTAATCGTAGTCGGTTGTTGTAATTACTTTAATGTTGTCATTTCAGATTCATTCTTACTTATTTATGTTTATTACTATTTTGATCATTTATTGTTCTCTCGGTAGGGCCCTGACCTTCCACGTCACTACTCCATCGAGGTTAGGCTTGGCACTTACTGAGTACCACCGTGGTATACTCATGCTACTCTTCTGCACACTTTTGTTGTGCAGATCCAGGTACATCAGGACAGACTCATCCTAGGTGATTCGGCAGCACATCCGGAGACTCGAGGTATGATCTGCTACGTCCGTGGATCCGTAGAGCCTCCTTTTATTCTCATAGTGATAGTAGTTATTTTCCCTTATTTCGTTGTTTTTAGACATTCTTGATGTATAGAGCCACAGTTGTACTCTCACCTTTTAGTCTGTGTTACCCGTGGGATTCTGGGTCTTGGTGGTGTGTTTTATGGTATGGTTGATGAGTGTATGTGCCAAACGGCACTTGTTACATTCCTTTTATATTGTTTTTCCGCTATTTTCTTATTTTATGTTCATAAACTTATTTATTACGCATCGTGTTAGGCTTACCTAGTCGTGGAGACTGGGTGTCGTCATGACAGGTTCATGATTTGTGAATTAGGGTCGTGATAAGTTAGTATCAGAGCTCTAGGTTCGTAGGAGTCACGGGACACAGGCCGGTTACTTAGATTCTCGCTGATCGATACGGAGACGTCTGTATTTATCTACGAGGGGCTATGTAACTATTTAGGAAACTCTTCAATTCTCTGAATTCCTTATCGTGCACCATTTATTCAGTTGGAGATTATGCCATATGTTCTTTTGCATCCACTCGTGTATTGAAATTGCGTATTCGGTGTCAAGTATGCGCCGACGGTTCGTGATGCTGCAGAGGGATATCAAGGGAGTCAAGAATTTACTCAACCATTGTTACCGTGTGTCATCCATATCGATAATGCAAGAGAATTGAGAGATCTTCAATTGTGCACATGGGGGTGCACTAGGTTCTGACATTCGGTTGATAAGTACGGTCTTGAGAAGGTTTACTTAACTGCCTAACCGTCACAGTAATGGTAGAATCACAAGGTGGATGTAGATATAAAGATAGTTAGTGGTAATAAAGACTATATGGTTCATATGAGATATCTATTTAGCGAAGGATTCAGCCAGCAGAGATACTGGGGGGGAAATGAGTTTAACTGTCTTAAGAAGGACATGTACCAAATGAATGTGTTGGGCTTGTCTTATGATGAATACGTAAGAATGTTAAAGGCTAGTATCATGGATTAGCAAGATGTATCTTATGGATTCGTGCCAAGTGAAGGGATTTCACTATCAACGATCAAATTATGGGTCATGTGTCATATCAGATTTGTCCTGCGATGTATTTAAGTGATATTCAAAATTTCTTTGAAACTTGCTGATGAGTAAGAGTTGAGTTTTTTATGGTATGACGTTGGGACTTTTGATATTCCTATGTCCATAATTATTCTATATTTCATTATCAGTGGAAAAAAAAACTTTGACAAAGGCTACATGGTGCTTCATAGATGTGTGAGAATCATAGTATGTCTTAAGCTGTCGTTGGTAAAGAATGCTCGATGCATGGAGCAGGAAGATGTTTGGTTGTATTGGGATGAGGTCATACCCTATGGTGTCAGAATACAAATAGAGCACAGGTGGCTATGTTCGTTGGATCAAGTGAATTGCAGTTGAATAAGAGTAAATGACTTGAGAGAATGGTTCTAATATGTTCGAGAGTTGTGTAATAGTGGCATTGAGCTAAGTGGGAGAGTCCCACCGCTTACGATTGGGTCGCATGGTTAATTACCTACGTGAAATCTGGGTATTAGCGTATTAATGAGTTATTGCATCTACGGAAGATGACCATGAGTGGTAATTTGAGTACATAAATTGTTGAATGCATATTATGGTTAGCCTTGCTGGCTCTTGAGGAAGGGTTCATGATTTATGCCTCGTATAGGTGCAGGCTTCAAGGGAAGTGATCCCGCTGGGTGCTTTATCGAGAGGGTATTCATATGTTATAAAATTCAGTAGAGTTGGTTACATATTGGGACAAGTTAGGGCTGGATGGCTCTCAATAGCGGTCCTAGTGAATTCAAGAGGTAAAGTGTGGTGCCTAATAATTCTAAGTCTATAAGTACAGTTGAGAGTCAAGCTTTTGAAGCAACTTATGAAGAAAAGCACAAAATTTTCTATGATGTTTTGACTTGTGGTGTAGCATTTGAGAGACATGAAATGGTTGTCATTTTTAAGACAGCATGGCCTCATGATTTAAGGTCACTCGGGGCGAGTGCGACTCGAATAAGTAAGGTATCGAAGGGAGATATTAACATTTCTAAGGCAATCAAGGATAAACTAGAAGGAAGTAGATTGATTAGCCATAGTTGAGTTGGCATATTGGTGTCAGTGATCGGTTCATGCAGCGTGATGGAGTTATGCTTGTGATTTATGGCGGTGCATTTGAGGCTTGTCGGCCGCAGTGATTGACGTATTCTTCTGTTAGGTCCTGCTATTAGTAGGCGGATCTCGGAAGGGGTTATGGTGGCTTGGACCACTACTTAGAGATTGGCATATTCGATAGTTATGAGAATTCACCTGTATGTTGCTATAGTTCTCCTTAAGTAAGTTAAATGGAAAGTCTTATGTGATAAAGTATTAGCCTATCGTCAGTTCTAGAGTTGTGATGGAAATCGTGTCTATCGTATATCGGCACATGAGGTGCAGTGAGTGGTAAGGAATTTGAAGTAAGGACCAAGGTCGCAATTTGGCCAATGAATGTCATATAAATAGCTCGGATGAGCAGGAAAGGAGTTTCATTGTTGTGAGTAAGATGAGTATTAACGTCAGTATCACTTGAGATCGGTATTCTGTGATAAAGGCTTTGCATCTCGGTTAGGGACTCCTGATCGCTTTTCAGCGTTAGTGCAGCCGGTGGTTTGAATGTGCAGGCCCGTTAATTATTCGGAAGATGGTGGGATCTTGTCCCACAAGAAGATTGTATAGGTGTGACATGTAGTCACTTGATTGGTTAGAAATTTAAACCAAGTATGAGGATTTTGGTGATATCACCCATTTGAGAATTTATGCCTGGAGGGCACTCTGCTTATTGGTTTATAGACCTGTGAAATATTATTAACTTAGCTTGGCACGACCATGATAGACTTAAGGTCGGTAGACAGATTTAAATGTGGAAGTGAGCCTTACGTCAGGCCAGTTGTGTTAATCTAAACAATGCACTCCTTCTGGAGGGATAGTCGCGGTCTTATTTCGTGGTTAGTTAATTCATGTGAAGATATATTACGCCATACGAGTTGTGAGACGGTTTGGTAAATTCCTTATGTGTTGAGGTTCCACTCAACAGTGAGGTTATATGAGCATGATGGCTCTTGAGACTTAGATTATGTATCGCACCTCAGTTGTGCTTGAGTTTGTAGCATATAACGCTATATATTTCCTTGTGAACGATATTATGCACCTTAGTGTGCTCATGACTGATATACAGTATTTTGATGTGATGAGCTATTCAGCTCGACGTATGGCTCCTTGTGTGAGTTTTATATATGGGTCGGGTGGCACGCCGCCATGGTTATATTGTTTGGATCGGGTGGCATGCCGCCATAGTTATATTGTTTGGATCGGTGGCACGCCACCATGGTTATATTGTTTGGATCGGGTGGCACGCCGCCATGGGTATATTGTTGGGATCGGGTTGCACACCGCAACAATGTGATATTTATTTCAGTGTCCATATTTGTTGTTATGTGTTCTGTTTCCTATTTTTCTGAGGAAGTCCATGTTAGTGTGAGAGTTGAATAGTTCTTTCTAGAGTTCGCCTTCCTTTTGTATCACGTACGAATTAGTAGCCTACTGGCACAATGTGTCATCTTGTAGGACTTTTGATTGTGTGTGAGGTGGCTTATCGCCTAAGCAGTTCGTACTAGGTGAGATGAGGTTATGGGATTTGGGGTCAGTGCAAACTGATTATATAAAGTATATTATAGAGAAAAAGATCATTCTCTGGGTTAGGACAAGGTAATGGATCTTGTCAGGAGTATAGACCCAATGAATTGTTGATTCAGTAGTTGGTTATGAATATCAGCACATCTCCCCCGTCGTGTCAATATTGTAAAAGTTAGAACAAGACCGATGTAGATCATGAGGTGCAATGGGAGCATCTAATTCATTGAATTTTTGGCTAATTTGGTCATAAAATATTATCGTGGTCCTGTGGATTTTGTATTGCAAGGTAAGAATCCAGCAAAGTTATGCGATCATGTTTGAGTATGGCGTGTGACGAATAATTGAGTGATCTCTTGATGAATAACAGACCTAACATAAAATTTCGGATGTTGGAATTAGGCTCTAAGACTTATTTGTTTGAACAAAAGGGAATATCTTCAGATTATATCAGGCTAATGTGCTCAGCTGAGTCCGAGATTTATTGGCCCTTTTGAGATTTTGAGGCGAGTTGGGGAGGTTTCTTATGAGCTGGCCTTACCCCCAGCCTAGCCGGGGTCCATCCCATAATTCGTGTCTCTATGCTCTGGAGATACCATGGTAACCCGTCGCACGTGTTGGATTTCACTTGTGTTTAGCTAGACGAGGATCTGTCTTATGTTGAGGGGCCAGTGGCCAATCTGGCAAGGCAATTCAGGAAGCTAAGGTCAAAGAACATCGTTTCAGTAAATATCCGGTGGCGGGGTCAGCCGGCTGAGGAGGCGACTTTGGAGACCGAACAGGATATGCGCAGCCAGTACCCTCATCTCTTCACCGCTTGAGGTATGTTTTCTATGATCGTTCGAGGACGAACGAATCTTTTAAGTGTGGGAAGATGTAACGACCCGGCGGTTATTTTTTAAATTTACACCCCGATCCCCAATTTAACTGTTCCCCTAAGTTTTTTATGCTATTGTGGTTTTCCGGGAGGTTCGGTTCTAGAATTTGGAGTATTTTGGGACACTTAGTCCCTAAATGAGAGCCTTATAGTTGAAAAATGGCCCATATTTGGAATAGTGTTAAGACGACCTCGGAACGGAGATCTGATGGTTCCATTAGCTCCGTTAGGTGATTTCTGGGTTGGGAATGCGTTCGGAATGTATTTTGGAGGTCTGTAGCTCAATTAGGCGTGAAATGCCGAAGTTGGAAATTTTTGAAAATCCGATCAATAGGTGAGATTTTGATCCGGGCATCGGAATGGAATTCCGATAGTTGCAGTAGCTTCGCTAGGTGATTTTGGATATATCTGCAAATTTTCAGGTCATTTGGAGGTGTTTTGGTCGGGTTTTGGATTGCATGTTAGTTTTGGAAATTTAATAAGTTCTTAGGCTTGAATCCATGCATAATTGGTGATTTTGATGATATGTGATGTGATTTGAGGCCTCGAATAAGTCCGTGATGTGTTTTCTAACTTATTGGTGCTTTTAGTTGAGGTCACGGGGGCCCCGCATATATTTCGGGTGAGTACGGACATCCCAGAACATAGAAAATGAAAGGGGCAGTCATTGGGACGCGGACCGCGGTCTTTTTGGCGCGGCCGCGCTGGCTGGGCCAGCGCGGACCGCGGTCATTTCTGTGCAATCTGCGTGGGTGAAGGTTTCGCACGTCACTGGTTCTACTTTGGAAGCTCATATCTTTTTATCTACACAGAATTTCGAGGTGATTCAATAACGAAAGTTGTGGCCCTTCGTGTCTAGTTTTAGGAAATCTAAATAAATCATAATTTGGACATATGTAGCGAAAGTTATGGTAAAAATACCAAAGCTTGTCACTGTAGAGCAAACTGCGCCGCCGCGGCCATTTTTATGCGGTCGCGGAGACTGGGCGCGGACCGCGGCCATTTTTGTGCGGCCGCACAGGTGAAAATCTGTGGTTACATGAATAAATACGACATTTTGGGTTTTATTTGATATTTTACCCGTGGGAGCTCGGATTTTGACAATTTTTCGAAGGTTTTTCAAGAAATTCATCGGGGTAAGTGATTATAACTCATATTTGGCTAGATTACATGAATATATCATTGAATCCATCTTTTAATTTGTGATTTGAGATGGAATTTGGGAAGAAAATTTTGGAATCTTTTAAAAAAGTAAAATAAAGATTTGAAGGACCAAATGGTGTCGGAATTGGGTAAATTTTATATGCATGGACTCGTGTTGAGATAAGGAACCCGAATATATAACTTTCGTAATTTTTCGAGAAGCGTACCGAAAGTCGAATTTTGGAAACTTGTGGTTATTGGTGTATTTTGAATTATTTCGATTGGGTAATGCCCAATTGGCCTATTTTGATGTATTTCTATTGATTTTGATCAGATACTACACCTGTGGAGGCCGATATTCGTGGCAAGAGAGTTGTCTCTTAACGGTTTTGTACTGGATTCGAGGTAAGTGGCTTATCTAAACTCGTGTGGGGGAACCTTCACCCTTAAGATGTTATGTGATAATTTAAATGCCTTGTATGCGAGGTGACGGGTGTGTACATGCGCAGATTGTTGGAACTCACTTTACTTGAATTGTCCAATTCGTGATATTCCTGTTCTTAGTTTAATAAATTGTGATATTTACTTGAAATTCGTTAGGAAAGTATGATTAGATAGGATTTATCTGTCTAATTGCCTAATTGTCTTACTTGAACTTCTTGATAATTGTTGGCACTGGTTTTGGTGAAGTTGTAGTTAAGCATACTATATTTTCTCTGTGTGTTTCTTTATTGTTTGTGTTGGTGGACTGCGGGTTCGATTCCAAGAGATCCCAAGGCTGTGGGTTCGATTCCCAGAGACCCGGAGTGGTATTATTTGTGGACTGCGGGTTCGATTCCCGGAGATCCAAGAGCTGCGGGTTCGATTCTCGGAGACCCGAAGTTATTGATATAATTATTGAGATATGGACTGCGGGTTCGATTCCCGGAGATCCTGAGATATTGAGACACATCCTGAGATATTGAGACACATCCTGAGATATTGATATACGGGCTGCGGGTTCGATTCCCGAAGACGCAGAGATACTGATATTAGGACTACGGGTTAAATTCCCGTAGCTCCTGAGTTGTTGGATATAGATAGGGACTGTGGGTTCAATTCCCACAGGTCCTAGACTTGCCGGTTTGAGTTTATGTTGTGTTGGTTACTTGAAGTTAGCTAATCATAGTGGGTTGTAGTCATTACTTTAATGTTATTATTTCAGATTCTTTCTTACTTATTCCTGCTTATTACTGTTTTGATCATTTATTGTTCTCTCGGTAGGGCCCTGACCTTCCTCGTCACTACTCCATCGAGGTTAGGCTTGGCACTTACCGAGTACCGCCGTGGTGTACTCATGCTACTCTTCTGCACACTTTTGTTGTGCAGGATTCAGGTACATCAGGACAGACTCATCCTAGGTGATTCAGCAGCACAGCCGGAAACTCGAGGTATGATCTGCTACGTCCGCGGATCCGTAGAGCCTCCTTATATTCTCATAGTGATAGTAGTTATTTTCCCTCATTTCGTTATTTTTAGACATTCTTGATGTATAGAGCCACAGTTGTACTCTCCCCTTTTAGTCTGTGTTATCCGTGGGATTCCGGGTCTTAGTGGTATGTTTTATGGTATGGTTGATGAGTGTATGTGCCAAGCGGCACTTGTTACATTCCTTTTATATCGTTTTTCCGCTATTTTCTTATTTGATGTTCATAAACTTGTATATTTTGCATCTTGTTAGGCTTACCTAGTCGCGGAGACTGGGTGCCGTCATGACAGGTTCACGATTGGTGAACTAGGGTCGTGACATGGAGGTAATTTCTATCAAGTATAATCAGTAATTTCAAAGTTGACCAAAGCAAAAATTGTAAAATCTAGCTTGCCAGAATTATACTTATGACCTCAAACGAAAAATATTCAAATGACAAGAAATATAAATGTAAGAACAGATCCAACATTTAGTGAATTCTTGCTTCGCATCGGAAACGAAGAAGGACATCTAATAAAAGATGATTTTCTTCTAAAACACTTGATTATCAACCCCAATGGTAATAGTAGTGCATTTAATAAGGAAAATATTTTTTTCACTAGATTAAAACACAATCTATGAGGATTACATAATAGAAATTAAAGAGCTATCTTAGCTAGCAGAAATGAATTTATTGATCAACTAAATAAAAGGTTGATTTCTAAGTTTTATGCTAAAAATAAAATATTTTTTGGTTTTGGCTCATCAAAAGATGATACCAACAATTACTACCAAGAAAAATACTTAAATACTTCAATACAAAATGACCTTCTACCGTACATATTTATTGTCACGTTCATTATTTCATACGTATATTAGTGTGACCATATATATAATAGACTAAGTTGAAATTGATCTTTTATTGTATATAGGTTGATTTTGAAAAAAAAAATATGTCCCTCATGCCTGATAACATAGATCCCTTGAATAGATTATGTACGTACGATATATAGAAGTTTTGACAATAACGTCATATATGTAGAACTTATGATACTGGTAAATGGCTTCTAAGTATGTGTTTATACCTAAATTTAACTTTCGTCTTTCGAAACTAAAGAATATCCTTCTAAATTTGTGTGAAAATAATTTTCTGTATGTTTGTATTTTGTAGTTATAATAAATAAACCACAAGGACAAACATCCTAAATATTGGGCTATATTTACCATAATATGTTTTCTTATGTGAATAATTATATGTTGCACTTTCAAAAGAGATATCAATGTCGACATCAAGAGTTTTGGTTATGGCAGAATAACCAAAGTATTATAAGGATACATATACAAAAAATTATATCTAAAAAGAAGTGTTCGGTATGATATCACTACATTCGATACCTTTAAACTACAATACATAATTATCTACTTAACATGACTAAATTGATCATTTATGTAATTTTTGATGATGCACATTCATTTTGAATTCACGTATTATGCTAATGTACTAATATTTTTCGGTATTTAGATAATTGTTGTAGTAGTATATATAAAAATTTTCTCATTAATTAAATTTTATTATTCCTTTATCTGAATAAATATTTAAACTATTATGTGCCAATATTAACGTGCAACGCACGTTTATAGATACTAGTACTATATTAAAAGCTCGAAAGCCCTTAGCGAAATACCACTCACCTTTTTTACCCTTTTAATTAGCTTTCACAATAGATAAAATTGTAATTTAAGCTACTCTCCTAATATTTAGGACTTTAAAATCAATTAAAATTTTGCATATAAAATCTATCATTATTAAACTAGATAAGAAGTTTAATATTTTACCTTAAATAAATTATACTAATTAAAAATCCATACTTGGTGTAATACTTAGAAACCAAGATTAGAATGAGATTATATGTGCCTTCATTTGATTTCTAATTAAACTGAAATATGAGGACATCAACTCAAATATTAAATTAATATTATATTATTTAATACTAGAACATCAAAATAAAAATTATTTCTTTCTCTTATAATTTAAGCATGCATTAAAAATTCTTATTACAATCATACAAATAATCAACCCGTGTTCAATTAAGTACCTAAAATAATTTTTTGATAGCATATTTAATCATATTAAACCGTGAAAGCATAAATCTATATTATAAAAACAAAATCTCTAAAAAAGTATTAATTGGCATATAAAGATAAATTTTATATTGAATAAAATATAATTTAAATATTTTATTAATATTTAGGACTTCAAATTAATTAAAATTTTACTTATTAAATCTTTTCTTATTTGAACTATGTACAAAGTACAAATATATAGACCTTCAAAATGGATGATATACATAAAAAAAATATCTAAATTAATATGTACATACATAATCAATGGATTCAATAAACCTTTCACTATAATTTGTTTGTCCTATTAAATTTTAATTTTTTTTCTTCTATTAAAATTCATGTTTAGTAATTTTTTTTTTTTGCCCGCATATTTCGACAAAGTTATGTAACTCATAATTTTTTTTCTTCTTATCTTATCAAGTAGAACTTCACTGATTGGGTAAAATTGAAACCTTCGAAGGGATACAAAGAAAAAATAAGATTTAATATAATTTATGTTATTTGAATATCTTCAAAGAAACATAATAAAAGTACAATTAATTAATCACATCTTTTTCTTCTTGAATGAACTTGAGAATAACTTATGAAAAATATTTTCAGAAATTCTTTTAAATCTTTGAAGGTTATGTGCTTTATTGAAACTAAAAAGGAAGCATAATACCTTGTGAAATTCAACTGATAAAATTACAAAAGTAGAATATATTTTAGGGGTGAATATATTGAATAAGGGTTGATGGAATCTATGAACACAGTTTTTTTCTTTTTTGTGTTAGCTTTTTAGGATCAATATTCATCAATTTTAGAAGCTTACACATTATTTTATAATTCAATATAATTTAAATATGTAATTTTCTTACAAAAAATAATTTATTAAGATGAAAAATACGCGTAAGATTAGTATATACAATAATGTGTTCTTAGTTCGGTACAATCCAGTGCTTTAAGGTGAAACTTCATATAAGAGCGGGATACAAAGTTATATATACATTTAAATTATACTTTTTCCAACTCAAATTCACAACATCTAAAAGTTGAATTCGTCACTAGTCAAAATAAGTATAATTAACTACTCAATGGCGTCACGTGAGGATTTACTCCCAATTAACAATAGAAGTAACTTTTTTATATGATTTAGAACATGAGTTCCTGTTAATTGTCACTTTAGGATTAAACAAATAAACACAAAACCTTTGTCATTATAATAATATTTAGAACAACACACGACAAATACTTATATTAAGCACATGTACACTGACTTGTTTTTTAACTTTTATGATTGACTAATTAATCAATGTTGTAGTGTCTTTAAAATAATAAAGAAAGGGTTGGAAGATTTTATAACGATGTTCTAGCTGCACTTACCAGATTATCTCTTTACTAATTAAAGAAAGGGTTGGAAGATTTTTTTTTTATTCTGACTTCTATTCTGGGCCAACTAAATTTATATTTGCGTCTAGAAATTTTATATTATAGGATAAAATGCTTATATTTAAAATTTGAACCCAAACATTCCAAAGAAGAATGAAATTAATACTTATCACTTTATTACGATCTTTGTTGGCTAGTTGATTGAATATTGATAGTTATACAATATTGTCCCAATTATTTGTAAAATAATGAACTTTAGGTGGAAATCCGATCCCACATCATCCAAATATGGGGTTATTCTTTTTTGAATATCCAAAAACGTATAAAAATCTAAATAGATAGATCCCATCTTACATATGCTTTGTCTCCTTAGGGACCCACAAAACAATTGCAACATTTTTTATATTATATATTATAAAGCAAATGATTTGTCACTTACATTTAGACATGCGCCTTGACATTCATACATAAAAGAGTTCAGACCTATTTATAATTGGCATAAAATCTTAATTGAATCAAAGATCTTATAATTTAGATCTAGGCGGGGAAGGAGGTAGAAGCTCGAATACGGATACAATCGAACTCAATAAATAATATCATACATATTTGAAATTAAAACACCTTATCTTTGTTTTGTTAGCTGCTAATTAGCAATACTAATATATATTTCAGCCATTTAAATTTATATAATTTTGTTTGACGCGACACAGAAATTAAAAAAATATTTTTTAAAACTTGTAATTTTAAATATATTATAATATTTAAGTGGCCATAATAAGATATTTCAAAGTTTCAACCTCAAATATTTTTACAGTAATATTTATGTGTCTATTAAAGCTTAATAAAAAATATTTTTTAAATATAAAAAATATACTTTTTCTAGATAAACTAGTAAAGAAAAAATTATTCGTGGAAGCGGTCTAACACTTGGATTTTTATGTCTGCATTATGTGGCCATTTTACAAATCTGACATAAATACAAAATATGTATCGGACTCTGAATAATAAAAAATGGGTATTGAAAAGAATGATCAAGATCTTCTTTCATTTTCTAAGAGTGGCAAATCATATAGTGGTTCAAAGATGGTCTGACTTATTTCAGTAGTCACATGCATATGATAACTACCAGCAAGGAATGTGGTGCAGCCACCAAAGAAAAGAATATGATGTCGTGCGTGAGACTGCTCTTTTCTTAATTAGAGGTTTTGAGTTCGTGTCTTGGTTATGGAAAAATTCTTAATAGAGAGCGCTTCTCCCCGAAAGAGGCCCTACACTACACGAATCCGGATATAGTTGAGCTTCAATGTGAGTATCGGACACCGGGTGAAAAACTAAAAAAAGAAATATATGATGACTTTAAGTGAGAAAAATAATATATTAAAATATTAAACAAATATTGTTATTACACTGTATTTGTAAAATAATTCTGAAAATATAAATAAATACAAATAAAAATATGCATAAACAGAAATGAAGAAACCAATTCGAGCCCACTGAATTCACGGTGTTTACACACTGATGTAGTGGTACTTCAAACCCTAGTGTTTCAGTGAACATAAAGTTCGGTAGCAAATCACACTTACTTTTTGCTTTGTTTGATGCTAAAAGTATGCGGAAGAAAGGAGGAGAAACTCAGAAATTCGTTGTGAAATTCTGAGCATAATAGTGTTGTATTTATAGCCAAAAGTTGGGCTAAAATCTGAAGAGTCACTTCAAAATGGGTGTTTCTGCAAAACTGCCACAACATAAATGCCATTGCATAAATGGTCATTTACTCAATAATAAAGAGGAAAAATAAAGAGGGAAAATTGATGGGTAGTTAAGTTTCTGTTACAAAAACAGAAAAACTGAAATTTGGATTTAATATTAATATTCTATTATTAAAATAAATATTTAATAACATTTCTGTTAATATTTTACTATTAACAAATAAATTTAGTCCAAAAAGTTAATCAATCGATCGATCATTTGACCAAATCCAAATCCGAATCCGAATCCGAATTTGAATTCGAATTCGAATTCGAATCCGAAGTCGAAGCCGAATCCGTAGCCGAATCCGAAGCCGAGCCGAGCCGAGCGAGCTACGACGAAGACGGCGCGAGGCTTGCTTTCTTCTCAACTCTTTAAGAGCTAGAAGAAGAGCAATTGCTTATATACCCATAAAAAACTCTTCCTCTTCCAATATGGGACAATGCCCATTTACCAAGGAGGGGGAACTTGAAATTTCACTCAAAATTTCATTTCCCTCCATTTCCCATTCACCCTCTTTTAAATAATTAATATATTAATTAAATAATAAACCCAACAATCCCCCACATGAATGGGGAATGGCTCTATCACGGAAGTATGCATGAAAAATAGTGTGATTCGAAAGTAAGGATTAATTGCATCTGGATAAGTAGGTTTCCCTTTGAACTTTCCGTAGTGAACTAATGTCGAATATACTCGATCAATGGGTAGATTTGATATCTCTGAACCGTCGAACTTTGGTGTATATCTAGACAACCACAAGTCACACAACCAACCCTTAATCGTCTTTGGTTCTCATTGTTGTGTTCGTTTCAGCCATGAACACCGCCTCGTTTCATAAGTGCGTAGAGAACTGGCCTTACAAAATTCTCCTTGAAGCGGCTAACACTTCACACTTACATAGGTGATTCCTAAACGTATCATCCCGTAGATACACTATTTGATATACCCCGTATCAAATTAAGAAATCATTAAAAAACCTTAATGCTTTATCCTTGGTACTGAACATTGTCTTATAAAAGAATGGACCAAAATTTTATTTGACAATGTTGAACCGTCATAAATGACTTTGTTTGATCTCCTTGAACCTAGATCTTGGGATCTCCAGTCTTCTAGATAGAGTTACCGCCACTATGACTTGTTCTCGGCCACAGTCCCAATCCCCTTGATGATTTTTCAACTACATCTCTAGTTAGGCCTTTTGTAAGTGGATCCGCCACATTATCACTTGACTTTACATAGTCAATCATGATAATTCCTCTAGAGAGTAATTGTCTAATGGTTTTATGTCTTCGTCGTATATGACGAGATTTACCGTTATACATAACGCTCCCAGCACTTCCAATTGTCGCTTGACTATAACAATGTATGCATATTGGTGCCAAGGGTTTGGGCCAAAATGGATATCTTCCAAGAAATTTCGGAGCCATTCAGCTTCTTCACCGGCTTTATTCAAGGCTATGAACTCAGCCTCCTTTGTAGAGCGGGCAATACAAGTTTGTTTGGACGACTTCCAAGATACCACTCCTCCACCAATTGTGAATACATATCCACTTGTGCACTTGGAATCAGTTGATCCGGTGATCCAATTTGCATCACAATATCCCTCAATGACCGCAGGATATTTATTATAGTGCAAAGCAAAGTCCTGGGTATGTACTAAGTACCCCAAAACTCGTTTCATGGCCATCCAATGAGATTTACCTGGATTGCTCGTATATCGACTCAATTTACTTATAGCACAAGCTATATCTGGTCGTGTACAGTTCATGATGTACATTAAGCAACCCAACACACGAGCATAATCCAATTGCGGTATGTTTTGGCCTTTGTTCTTTGCAAATGCAAGATTCACGTCAATTGGAGTCTTTGCAACTTTAAAGCCCAAGTGCTTGAATTATTCAAGTACTATCTTGATATAATGAGATTGTGACAATGCCAGACCTTGAGAAGTCTTATGGATCTTAATTCCCAGAATTAAATCAGCAACTCCCAAGTCTTTCATATCAAACTTGCTAGTTAGCATACGCTTAGTAGCATTTATATTGGCAACGTCATTATTCATTATGAGCATATCATCCACATATAGGCAAACAATGACTATGTAATTTGGAACATTTTTAATGTACACACATTTATCACATTCATTTATCTTAAACCCATTTGACAACATTGTTTGATCAAATTTTGCATGCCATTGTTTGGGTGCTTGTTTTAATCCGGAAAGGGACTTAACAAGTCTACAGACCTTCTTTTCTTTACCTGGAACCACAAACCCTTCTGGTTGTTCAATGTATATTTCTTCCTCCAACTCTCCATTTAAGAAGGCCGTCTTATCATCCATTTGGTGAATTTCAAGACCATAAGCCGCAACTAATGCTACTAACGTTCGTATGGACGTAATTCTTGTAACTGGAGAGTATGTATCAAAATAATCAAGACCTTCTCGTTGTCTATACCCTTTGACCACAATTCTTGCCTTATATTTGTCAATAGTGCCATCATCTTTAATTTTCCTCTTAAAGATCCATTTAGAACCCAACGGTTTATTTTCAGGAGGAAGATCAACCAATTCCCATGTATGGTTGTTCAATATGGATTCTATTTCACTATTGACTGCCTCTTTCCAAAACAATGATTCGGAAGAAGACATAGCTTCTTTAAATGTTTGAAGCTCATTTTCCAATAAGAAAGTAACAAAATCTGGTCCAAATGAAGTAGACGTTCTTTGACGTTTACTACGCCTTGGATCTTCCTGGTTAAGTGTACTTTCTTTTGCTTCTTCCCGAGGTCATTTAGATCCTTCACTAATTGACTCACATTCCTTTTGTACGGATATATATTTTCAAAGAACTCAGCATTATCTGATTCTATAACCGTACTATTATGAATATTGGAATTTTTTAATTTATGAACCAGAAATCGATATGCTTTACTATTAGTCGCATATCCTATGAAAACACAATCAACGGTTTTCGGTCCTATTTTTACCATTTTGGGTTTAGGAACTTGCACTGTTGCCATACACCCCCAAACTTTAAAATAATTCAAGTTGGGCTTCCTTCCTTTCCATTTTTCATATGGAATAGATTGTGTTTTTCTATGGGGTACTCGATTTAGTATTCGGCTAGCCGTAAGTACGGCTTCCCCCCACAAGTTCTGTGGCAAACCAGAACTTATCAATAATGCGTTTATCATCTCCTTTAATGAACGATTCTTTCTTTTTGCAATCCCATTGGATTGGGGCGTGTAAGGGGCCGTTGTTTGATGAATAATTCCATATTCTAATCATATTTGTTCAAAAGGAGATTCATATTTACCACCCCTATCACTTCTTATCATTTTGATTTTCTTGTTAAGTTGTGTTTCAACTTCATTTTTGTATTGCTTGAATGCGTCTATTGCTTCATCTTTACTATTAAGTAAGTAAACATAATCGAGTACAATCGTCAATAAAAGTAATGAAATACTTCTTTCCACCGCGAGATGGTATTGACTTCATGTCACAAATATCTGTGTGAATTAAGTCTAAAGGATTTGAATTCCTTTCAACCGACTTATAAGGATGTTTAACATACTTAGATTCCACACATACTTGACATTTTGATTTGTCACATTCAAATTTAGTCAATACTTCCAAATTAATCATTTTTCGTAAGGTTTTATAATTGACATGATCCAAACGTATATGCCATAATTCATTTGACTCAAGTAAGTAAGACGGAGATGAAATTTTATTATTATTCTCAACAACCATTACATTCAGCTTGAAAGGGCCCTCAGTGAGGTATCCTTTTCCTACAAACATTTCGTTCTTATTATTACAACCTTATCGGAAACAAAAACACATTTAAAACCATTTTTAACAAGAAGTCCAGTAGAGACCAAATTCTTCCTAATCTCGGGAACATGAAGGACGTTATTCAAAGTCACCACTTTGACGGAAGTCATTTTGAGAAATATCTTCCCATATCCTTCAATATTGGCCTTAAAAGCATTTCCCATGGAAATCGTCTCGTCGGGTCCAACAGGAGAATAAGTAGCAAACGCTTCTCTAACAGCACAAACATGGCGAGTGGCTCCAAAATCATTCCACCACTCTTTAGGATTGCCTACCAAGTTGCATTCGGAAAGCATGGCACATAAGTGATCAACATCATCATGTTTTTCAACCATGTTTGCTTGACCCTTCTTCTTGTCTTTCTTCGGAGCACGACACTCCGCAGATTTGTGT
>JASVEL010010227.1:0-118980 GCA_032618575.1 Nicotiana noctiflora
CCTGGCCTATCCCGGCAAAGTAGTGACAAGCCTAGGACCAGACACTCACATAAACTTGTGTAGTTCTATATATATACATACCACAAAATAACAGGATTATCAAGTAACAAAATTAACAAGAAGTATCATACTGGGGGAAACACAATCAGCAACATATATTAAATCAGTAAAGAAAATCAGAGTATAATAAAACAACTATCATCAAACAAGAAAATATCAAATAGTTGCACGACATCACCCTTTGTGCTTTTACTCTCATCCTCACATCCATGGCACGGTATGATCCTTCGTGCATGGTTCAAATAACAACGGCACGGAATGTTCCTTCGTGCATAATCAATATCACAGGGCATGGCATGATCCTTCATGCATAATCAATAACAAGGCACGTCCTTACCCTTCGTGCATAATCAATAAAATAAGGCACGGCATGATCCTTCATGCATAGACAATAACAAGGCACGGCATTACCCTTCGTGCATAATCAATAACAAGGCACGACATCACCCTTCGTGGATTATCACTCTTCCTCACCCAAATAACAATCACAGTTAAGGGAAAAAGAATGAAAACAAGTAACATGAACCATCCCGGCAAGGGACATAATAATCATCACAGTAAGGTCCCGGCAAGGGAAATAATAATCAACTTCACAATAAAGTCCCGGCAAGGGAAACAATAATCAACTTCAAAATAAAGTCCCAGCAAGGAAAACAATGATCATCTTCACAACCCGGCAAGGGTTCAAGATTATATCTTAAAAACATCCCACAATATATGTCAACAAATGACTCACGGTCATGCTAGACGCCAGTGTATGGATGCTCGTCACCACAGCCCATACACCGCACTCGATCACATAGCAATTAGCACATTGATCTTATTCCCTCAAGATAGGATAGATCAAACACTTACCTCTAAGCCTTGAAGTCCAATTATCCTTCAATTATAGCTTTACCTCGAATTTCAGCCTTCAACTTGCTCGAATCTAATCACAATTGGTTCAATTACTTTAATAAATACTATATAAAGTGGTTTGGATGCATAAAAATGGTTTTCTCAATGTTTAACCCAAGATTTCCCAAAATGCCCCTGGTCCCACGTGTTCGGAACTCGGGGTTCGGACCAAAATCCGGTTACCCATTCTCTCACGAGTTCAATTATATGATTTGTTTCGAAATCGGACCTTAAATCGAGGTCCAATTTCCCAATTCATGAAAAACCTAGGTTCTACCCAAAAACAAGAATTTCCACCATGAAAACCTTTGATTTCTCTTGAAAAACATGTTTAATGATGTTAGGAATGAATGAATTAAGTAAAAAGTGACTTACAAGTGTTTTGGAGTAATTTTGCTCTTGGAGGATCGTGTGTGGTGTGTTAGGTTTTGAAAGAATGAAGAAAAGAGGTGTAAAATTCATTTAAGTATCAGATTGCATAGCTGCGGTTATGGGAATTGCGAACATTTGTTCGCAATTGTGAACTTAGCAGGTTCTTGACTGTTTCCCTCGCATTTGCGTGAAAACGTTCGCATTTCCGAACTCTGGCCCAAGCCTGCCATCCTCGCATTTGCGAACTTATGGTGATTTCTGAATTCGTCGCATTTGCGAGCCTGGGCATTTTCCTGCCATCTTCGCATTTGCGAAGATTGGTTCGCATTTGTGAACCAAGGCCAAGTCTGAGTCTTCTTGCAATTGCGAGTATTTCTTCGCAATTGCAAAGATACCAGCTGGGGGAAAATACCAGCTGTGTTATTATTCAAAATCTGCTCCAACGGCCTATCAAATCTTTACCCGAGCCCTCGGGCTCCAAACCAAATATGCACACAACTTCAAAAACATATTACAAACTTGCTCGTGCGGTCAAATCGCCAATATAACATCGTTTTTATCAAATCAAGCCTCAAGTTCATGATTATCTTTCTTTAACTTCATAAACTTTCAAATTTGGAACTCAAGGTTCAAAACATATCAAACGACGTCCAAATGTCGTCAAACTTTACAGGAATCACTTATATAATATTTAAGACTTGTACCGGGCGTCGGAACCAAAATACGAGCCCGATACCATGGTCTTTTAATCCATTTTCATTTAATAGTTTCAGCAAAAACAATTTAACAGACAAATTTATATCTTGGGCCCTAGGCCTCAGAATTCGACTCCGGACGCATGCTCGAGTCCCATATTTTCCTACGGACCTTCTGGGACCGTCCGATCTCGGGTCCAGGTCCGTTTACCAAAAATGTTGACCGAAGTCAACTATATCAATATTAATATCAATTTTCTTCAAATTTTTCATAGAATTCACACATTTTAGCAGAAAATCTTTACGACTACATGCTCGGGCTATGCACGTAAATTGAGGCAACATAAAATGAAGTTTTGAAGGCCTCGAGAGCATGTGGCAAATGAGAAAAATAGGTGATGACCCTTTGGGTCGTCACATCGTCCCTGAGTGAGAAACCCTAGCCGCCATAACACCCTCTCGACCATTACTGGAACTCTACTGGTGGTGGTTCACCACCTCTTCCAATTAGTCCACCATTAACACCCCTTCACCGTATGTTTCTCCTCTTTCACCCTACCCTATCAACTCCCCCATAAAACCCCTGGAAAACCTCGAATAATCCAAAAGGTGTCGCCGTAACACTACTCCGGTGACCACCACTTATGAACCAAGGTCTGTCGCTAACACCATATGACCGTCTCCTCACCCTCTTCAACCCCACCTAGGTAGTTTTCCTCGAATAAGCCCCAAACCTTTCGAATATTAAAAAATGTGTCGCCGGAACCCTACTCCGGCGAACACTCATAGTCCAAAAACCCCCCTGTCAAACCCATATCCATATTCCTAAGAGTCTTTTCACAAAAGACTCGATGAGTCTACTCAAGGATAAAACAAATCCAAGAAAAAAGATTCCTGAACTTTCGATGTTCTGGAAAAAGAAGAAAAGAAAAGAAAAATGAAGAAAAAGAAAATAGAAGAAAGAAAGAAAGAAAAGAAAGAAACAAGAATCGAGAAGCTAAGTACCCTAATCTTGATTTTTCTACTTGCATTTCTCTTTCCTGATCTTCCCTTTTTTTCTGCCTCTTTGCCTTCCTGATTATTCTATTTGTTCTATTACATGCCTAGTTGCCTTCTGATTGTGCTTAGTTGTGAAAATCATGCATGTAACCTCTTAGTTTTTGTCACACCTCCTTTTGGCGCGCCCTATCCCGAAGGGTAGATGCGTAAGGGAGTTTTTCCAATTTAAGTGACAATATTCGAAACGGGATTATTTATTCAATTCATAGTCGCCACTTAGAATAAATTATGGTGTTCCAAGTCACCGATTTATTCAAATCCCGAATCGAGGAAATTTACGACTTTCCAAATGAAGTGTGCGAACCAGAAATTCTAAGTAAGGAATTTTGTTGACCCGAGGGAAGGTGTTAGGCACCCCCGGATCCCGTGGTTCTAGCACGGTCGCTTCAATTATTATAAATGGCTAAAAATACCTGATTGTATACATGTTTATAAATTATATGCTCTGATTTAATTTTAAATCGCTTTATTAATTTGAAGCCGTAAAAGAAAAACTAATTACAACATGGACTTTTGACAAATTAAAAAATATATATAATCGGATTAATTACTTTGAAATTATGCCAATTAAAACCGTTGTAAGCCTAAGCTAAAAAAACAAATTATTTAACAGTATATCCAAGATTATTTCCAATTAAAGGCCCATACCAAATGATGTATTATTTCATAGCTTTTTGACTTGAGGCCGGAGATTGAATGAAAATGTATAAACTAACGAAAAATTGATCAAGATATGCGAAATAGAAATAATTCACCTTGGTCCATTATTTAAAGTAGAGTGTTTATTTTTTGATTTTTTACTATCCTTAATTCCGATGTTAATTGGCGAAATTAAAACTATGCGATTAAAATCGACCTAACATTGGCATTTAAAGCATGGACTAATTCATCTTGTTTGCTTAATTACAAATAGATTTCAAGGAAAAATAAAGTGAAGAAAACTCGAAAATGATTTATAAACATCTTATGTTAAATAGCTAACATTAATCAAAACAACACTTTAAATATGCTTGAACCAATTTGACTTTAACCAATTACCTATAAATATCAAAGAGAATCCCAATTCAAACTAGCAAAATTTTTACCTACACAAATCCGAACATTAAAAGGAACTAGACAAACATGAATAAAAACTGATATCTATTTTAAACAATAATCCAAAAATAGTCCTAGTTTTCGACAATAGATAATACGAGCCTAACAGATGTTATTCAAAGTATACGTGCTGTAAAAACGAGAATTAAGTAGACATATGAACTATGTATACTCTTAACGGTATAATTTTTATTTTTAACTAACATTCCTTAGTTTAATAAATAGCTAACAGGATCCTTCATGTAATGGTTTCAACGGGATTTAAAGTGGGCTTTCATTTCATTTCCAGTACAAGCATGGACAAACCCAATGGATGTGTACCTGATTTTAAGAGCAGAAACGAAAGAGGAAAAATCAGTAAGCAATTCCCAGCCAAGACAAAGGCAAATGGAGCAACAACAAATTCCAACAACCAAACCAAAGCTATTATAAGATAGTAGTAGGCAACCCAGTGGACAGATTAAAATCCAGTAACAGCTTGACTAACAGAAATAATCAAAGTGAGTCAAAATCAATTTCAAAGAGGTCCAAGACATCAGCAAACTCAGACCAAATGAGCTCAAGAAAACTTCGAATAATGTTGAACACTCAAATATGGCAATGATATGTCCAAAATTTCAAGATTGGTTTAACCAAGACAAAGACTGAGGTAAGCCAATTCGAAAGCTAAAAACAGCAAACTATAAACCCTTTGAAACTGATCCGGGGCAAGGATTTTCGAAGCTGAAGGTAAAAGGATATACTAGCAATTTTCTCTCTTCAAAATATCTTAAAGAGTTCTGATTTCTATCAAAACAAACTATTTTTTTCAAGGTTGTGAATGTGTGGTTTTTGAGTTTCTGCTTTCTTTTCTTCGTGTAAGAGTGTGTTTATAGCCTCCAGATTCAAAGAGCAGCCCCCCTTTAAGTCAACAATAGACAAATACCTACTATCTTTAATTAATAATAAAATTGTACCCCCTATCTAAAACTAGCAGACCTCTACGCTATACTGTTAATTAACCCCTAGACATTATCAGCAGCCTCCTAATTATTGCATAACAGCTACAACCAATTAAAAGGGATATTCGTGAGAATCATGACGAGCACAACACTAATCCTTCATACAATGACCACACTGAATTAAACAAGTTCGAAGCAGGTCTTAGCCTAATGGTGACACCAAGAATACTCCAAGATAATGCAACCACAAATCAGATTGGATTCCGATTGAGAACGTTAAAGCCAAGCAAACAGGTCATTCAATCACATTGAACTCCAATATCAAAGCAAATAAAAAGGAAAGAAAGAAAAATAGCCCTGACATTAAAGCTTCAAATTAACTGAATTTTTTAACAAATACACTGTCATAATGAAATGCCAAACGACGAAAATTCAAACTCGAACAAGACACAAGCAACGACCAGATGAACGAATTTCCAGATATTCGGTGAAATCTGGACAGAGAACTTTGCTGAATCCCACTTGAAACCTTCTTGTTTCTCCCTCCTCTTAGAATTTCCCCCTCTCTGAACCCTCTTTTTTTCGTGAAGAGTTGAAGAAAATGAGGGGGTAGCCGCTGTGAGGTGAAGAGAGGAGGGTGACGGGTAGTTTAGTATTTTGGAGGGTTGGTGGCTGATGGTTTTGGTGTTCTTGTTGGAGATGAAGAAGGGTATGTCTTCGCTAATTTGGTGAAGGAGATGGGATAAGCGGTGGCCGTCGGTTGACTTGTCGGAGAGGAGCTGGTCGTCGGAAGGTCGGCGGCGACTGGTGATTGTTCGACAACGGCTGTGGGGGGTGGCATGGAAGGGAGGTACCAATGAGTTAGCTCGAGCGCGTCAATGGTGAGTTTGGGAGTTGGGGAAGATGATGAACAGTACGGAGCCGCCACTGATTTGGTCTTCTAGGGTTAGGAAATTTGGGAGAAAAATTATAAAGAGGATTTAACATTAAAAGGAAATGGGGCGGGTCGGTTTGGCGGGTCAGGCCGGGTCGAGTGGTTTTTTAGGCCGGTTTAGGTGGGTATAATACAAGATTATGGTGATTTGGTTTGGGCTGGGGATTAGAATTCGCCCAATCCGGATTCCTACTCTTTATTTTTATTTTTTTCTTTTTCTTTTCCTTTTTTCTTTGTTTTGTTTTAAGAATTAAAACTAAAAATCATAATTTTAATTACAAAAAATAAATTAAACACATAATTACTAATTAACTCTAAGTAGTAATTTTTCACAAACAATCAAACATCAAACCGCACAATTTTGACTAAAAATTCAAAGATAACCAAAATTACTTAACTAAATCCTAAATTCAAATGTAAATAAATAAATAAATAAAATATATATATATATATATATATATATATATATATATATATATATATATATATATATATATATATATATATATATATATATATTGTATTTTTAACAAATAAACATGTATGGACAAAAATGCGAATAATAATTAAGAAAATTAAACAAAATTTTAGAAAATCATGCACAGCACCAACATACAATAATTTTGGATCTAAAAATACTAACAAAATATGGATAAGAACAAAAATTTCAAATCGACTAACCAGATTGAAACAACGATCAATCGACCAGCTTCATTATATATATGTATATACATACATATATATACAAACAGAAAAAGAAAAAGAACACAAGGAGAAAGAAAACGTAGGAGGGGAGGGGTGGCTCCCGAATTACTGCCTGGTGGTTGTTCCTGGGAGGCATTCCGGCGGGTGTTGTTGGAGGTTTCGTGGTAAAATGAAGAAGAAGAAGAAGAAGAAGAAGAAGAAGAAGAAGAAGAGGGGTGTGTAAGGGTTGTGGCGGCTAGGGTTTTGTGGAGCATATAATGGCCGGTCTCTACTGAGACCAAAGCCTTATATACACGGAGCCCTCAAGGTGATCCTGGCCGTTGGATCTCTGATGATCAACGGTCAGGGCTTGGCCTAATCAAACGATGCCGTATTGACCCATATGAGGCTATAGGTCTCCTCCGTAGGATCATTTGGATTGGACGGTAGAGATCAAGTCTCTCATATTAATTAACCATTAAAAAATCCGTTAATATTCTCAGCCGTTGGATCTGAGGAAGTGAACGGCTGAGATTCTATCAATTTAAAAACCTGGACCGGATCTTTTGGGGCTAAAATATTGGGCCACAATTCAGACTTAATCCTGGCCCAGTTCTTATTATGCCTGTATATTTTTTTTTTGTATTTTAATTATTTAAACAAACAAATATGCACGGATAAATGCAGATAATACAAGAAAATAACACAAAATTCACAACAATTTCAAGAAAACTAAAATTACTTTATTTTGAATCTTTGGGAGTATTTCTCTTATAGGGCAAAAATCACGTGCTCACAGCTTTCTGATTTTTTTACTTTGGAATCACATGGTTGTAGTTTTCTTTTCTAATAAAAGTCCTTAGTCAGAAATCGCATGTTTTGTTGTTCATAGCCACATTCAGATTTTTTGGGTTCTTACTTGATAGGTTCGAAATTAGTGATTTAGTATTCTGTTGATTAGATTCTACCTATAAATAATTTGTTCCCTTGAATCTCATTAATTGAGTACTTAGACCTAATTTGATTATATTTGTAAAGTTGTCTATTGTTGGCTATTTTTTCAATTCGATTTTGACTTTGACTTTTAAATTATTGATTGATAAGGGGTTAAATGGGTAAATAAAAGGAAAACACGGGACTATGGGGGAAATAATAAGTGGTATATTGTAGATAAACTAAAAGGTTAAGGGTATAAGTGGTAATGTTGCCTAGTTCGTGGGTAAATGACTGAAGGATAAAGGGTATTCTGGGTACAATGAAAGGGTAAATAGGTAGAAATTGAAAGCAAGTGAGGGTAATAGGGACAATTAAGGGTAATTAGAATAATATAGATGCCAATAGAACCTTCTAGTAGGGGTTCTAGTGCATTTACGGTTAAACTAGGAGTATTAACTTGAAAATAATTCATAAGATAAGGGATGGAAAATCAGAATATTAATTTCAAAATTTCCTCCCATTTTGTTCTATAAATAGGCCTCCTTAGGCCACATTTTTTAGGTTTAGAAGTTTTAGAAGTTTAAAAAAATTCAGAAGTTAAGCAATTCTAGGGTTCGAAGAGTTTTGAAAGGGTTTTATAGTTCCAATTTCATAATATTATACTGTTCTATTGGGGTTTGACTCAAGTTCGAGTGGAAATCTATTGAGTTCTCGTGTTTTCATCTACTGTTTTGTGTTAATATCGCTTGCTGAAGCTATTTGCTCTGTGGTCTTCCTTGAGAAGTTGTTTGGTTAAGTTTGGTATCAATTCTGTTGATGTGTTATTGCTGTGGCTTTGCTCGTTATTGCTTGCTGAAGTCCTATCATTGTTGATCCTCTTCCTCTATTTTGCCTTAGACTTATTGAGTTATTTCATATTTGTCCAGGTACACCTCTGAACTTTGAAGATGTAATCAAAATTTTGAAGTTTTAAACTACTCGACAAGTTTACTAGCTTTCCATCCTGTTTACTTCATAGACGTAGAACTATATAGATTGATATGTAATTTGTTAGGAAAATTATATGTATAAATAGGACTATGGACTGTGTGGACTATGAACTTGAACTTATATTTCCTTCAAGTAGATTAGTTTAGATCTCACGTAGAAAGTCATGTGAAATAAATCAATAGAAAAATAAATCATATAGAGTGAGGATTAGAAAAAATAAGTTTGAAGTCTGTTGAGATGAATAGGAAAGTGAAATGAAATTCTAAGATTTCGTCTATTATTTTTAGTTTACATTAGTCAGCTTTTAATGTAAAACATAAGTTCCGATTCAAGTCTTTTGTTAATTAATACTGTAAGCTTCAGGTTAATTCATGTAAAAGAAGTTGTAATGAGTTTTCAGTAATAAATGTAAAATGATTGCTTCAGCATGAACAATTTGGTGTTTCAACTCGAGTAAAGTATTATGTAGTGTAATTTTAATTGAATAAAAAAGTAAATCAACTCTACGTTTAAACATGTGACACTGCAATTAATCAATAATGATAATTTATCTATAACGGTAGATAATCTAAGGATCCTTCAAAAATAGGTGTAATTAACCAAGAGTAAATCGGGCAGTAATATCTAAATAGAAATCAATGTTAATGCTTTAGTTAAATTCGGATATTGCAGTAATAATATTTACATATATGATTAGTTCAATGACAACGTTTGAGCTTGTTTTGGATTTGTTAACAACCTGGGCTTAATCAGGCAAAGAGGCCCAGATCCAATCGCAGTGGCTTATATGCCCATGAGAAATGAACTCATAAATGCGAACTAGGCTCTAATCAGCCCTATGCACCACAGTGCATTTCCCTTTGTTAATCCGATTTTCAGGCCCAAAACACGTAATAGCCTTGATGTGAATGGAATATCAATACATACTATAATTAGACATCATTAATAGTTATTTTTGATAAGGGAAAAATAATAATAAAAAACATAGCACACTATAGGCTTGACCCTTTTAAAAATAAATGAGAATGAGCCTCGTAAGAAGACAAAATGCACGGGGCCCTCAAATAATTGTTATAAAATCCTTAGATTCTGAAGGACCGTTTAGCTAATTTCGCGGTCTTTCCCAATGTAATAAGACGTAGATATTATAGGCGCGATTTTTAATATACATTCTCAAGTACATGTGCACATTTATGTGACCCAAATCTTACTCTCAACAAAGTCGAAATGTATTTAAAGCCACAGGCATGCTGGTACGGTGTGGTTCAAAATATATTTTCACAACGTTGAAATTCCTTAAAAATTGAATAAAGCTGAATGTTAATAATGCACATAATTAGAATATATCGAAATCAGATAAAAGCAAATACAACAGTTGAGCGATCGTGCTAGAACCACAGAATTCGGGAGTGCCGGATTAACAGAATTTCTTATCCGGATTTCTAGTTCGTAGACTGTAACAGAGTCAAACTTTCCTTAGTTCGTGACTAAACCGGTGACTTGGGACACCATTATATTCTCAAGTGGCGACTCTGAAAATTTTAAATAACTAATCCCGTTCCGGTTGTTCTTAAATTGGAAAAAACTCATTTCCCTTCTTTATTATATTCCTTCCCGGGGTGTAGTAAAATAAGCGGGGCTTCCTGGTAAAGCTAGCGTAAAAAAAAGGAGGCGTGACAGTTGCAATTCTTATTAAAAAATAAATATATAAAAAAGCGGGTTACTAATAAAAGGCACATAAGTTAGAACATATTTTTGAAATCAGATAAAATCAAATACAACAATTGAGCGACTATGCTAGAACCACGGAATCCGAAAATGCCTAATACTTTCTCCCGGATTAACAGAATTTCTTACTTAGATTTCTGGTTCGCAGACTGTTAACAAAGTCATAATTTACTCGGTTCGGGATTCAACCGGTGATTTGAAATACCATTAATCTCCCAAGTGACATTGTCACTTCAAGTTGAAAATAACTACCTTTATTATACCCTTTCCGAGTGTGTAGTAAATAAAAAAGGAGGTGTGACAATATGAATTTTCTCTTAAGCTAATACGAACACAATGTTATGATAAGTTCGAACATCAAGTCATTGTTACTGATAAAATCAAGATATTTGAACATAAATAATTACTCATTTTCCTTTTTGTTCGTGTATAAATAAAATGCATAAATAATACAAGAATTAATATATTATTTTCGGGACAAAATCGTGGAATAAAATTATAAAATTAGTAATACGAAGATTAATGTAATTAAATAACAAGATTACCTTCACCAACTCAAAATCCTGTTCTTTCCAATGCCTAATATGCGTTCACCACGCTTCATATGTTCAAAGCTTTAATCAAATGTTTGGTTATAATGTCAAAAGTTATTCAATTAATTTTTGCATTACTAATTCCTTTATAGCTTTTTTTTATAACCAAATTATACCTTAATTTTCAAGTATACTTCTCAAGCCCTAAAAACTTCAAAGGAATAAGCCCCTCTTTGGCCATACATTTTTTCAAATTTAATTTGAAATTTATTTTTAAATTCTATATTTGGCCATAAATTTGACCCACATTTTGGCCAAAACTCAAATCGCATATTTGAAATCTCAAAATCTTTGTATTTTTCCCAAATTCTCAATCTTACCCCAAAATTTTTATTTTACAAAAATCTCACATTTATGAAGGTAAATTGCTAAAATATGCTAATACTTATTTAAATTTTTTGCAGGTTGTTCGTATAATGTGGGATGATTATATTACAGAATAGCTAGTTACGATCATTTTTAATGGACCGATGGATCTTATAATATTATTGCAATTTGACGAATTATAATAACTAGTAATTGTGTTAGTTGTTAAAAAAAAATTGTACCAAACTTATTTATGTTCAACAATATAGTTTGTGATAATTATAATGAATGTTATTGATGAAGGCTATGTATATACAAAATAGCAAGTTTATTTGCATGGTACTGTTGGGTAATTTTTATAGTTTTTAAAACTTGTGGGTATAAGTTAGACCCCATATTTTTTTAAATAAAAAGTGAAATATGTTCTGAAATAATATGTCTAAATATATTTTTATCTTCAAACTAAACTTCGCTCAAATTAAATTTTTATATATGGCCAAACGCTAGCTAAATATATGAGCCACCGTGTTTGCAGGGAAACGTTATGGATATGGAAACATCCAGCTATTAATAGTAAAAATTTATTGGCATAATTATTCGATGATGATGTAATAAAAATATTTCCTTACATATATTAATAAAATTGAATTAAAAAATGATAACTTGAGCTCTTTTTTGTTGAGTTCTTTTCAGGAACTAGTTTTACTATACGCGCGTTGCGCGTGTAAACTCTCTCAATGAATAAAAGATTTCTCAAAGTATAGATATTTTATTGGAATATTGTGTTTATGATATAAAACAAAAGTTTATATTCCTAAAAATGATTAATTTCGTCAATGTGTTCAAATAAAAAGTTGTTCTAGTTTTATAATTTCATCATTTAAATTTAAAATTTATCATTCTTCCTTCGTCACTTCAGCAGATAATGCTTTTAAAATCCTAATTTAAGAAGTTTTTTGTCACGACCCCAAATTCGGTCGTGATGGCGCCAAGCACACTACTAGGCCAGCTTGACCACTCAATAACAATATCGGAGCTAGGAGCTCGCTTTATCCCAATTAACATATCAAAACATGAAATAACAGTGATAAATATATCGAGAACGGGGAACCAAGTCCCAACACATACCAACTCCCAAAGACCGAAGGGTCAAGAGTCATGAGCCTCTAATGAACATAGTGTAATAATGGTTTACAAGATACCAAGTGCGGAAAGTAATAGCAATACAGACTCAAAAGATAGTAAGAAGAAGGAGTATCGGGTCCTGCGGACTCTGCAGCTACCCCGAATATCCTACAGATGTCGCCTCGAACAGCTACCGGATCACTGCTGAGAGGTACCTGGATCTGCACATAAGGTGCAGGGAGTAAAATGAGTACTGCCAGACTCAGTGGTAATAAACAAGGGTAAGACAACGCATATAAGAAATCCGCAATAAAGCACTATGTAAAGCTGTAATCAAATACCCTGTCACAGAATCAATATCAACTATACCTGTACCAACAAGTACCAGCAAAACAGTATAACAGCTAGCAGATGTAGCTAAATGCAATGCAATGCATGATATGATCGCTACGGCGCGTAGCCCGATCCCGTTTGGGTACCCATGCTCACTGTGGGGGTTCAGACTCCGGAGGGGCTCCTACAGCCCAAGCACAATATTACTGCGGCGTGCAGTCCGATCCAACATATATACCGCTGCGGCACGCAGCCCGATCCACTACCAGTCAGCTAATATGCAAATACAGCCTCGCAGGCTCAAAAGTAGTTTTGAAAACTCTTTTATCATTTTTCAGTTGGAAAACAGTAATATCAAGTTCCAGAGTTTGGAAATAGCATGATAAAAGAAATAGCTACGGACTGGTAGTAAACTAGCATGTCAATATCACCAGACAATGATAACGATCCTCGCGGGATCCAATAATTGGCTCACAGCCCACAAGTATACTCAACCGTCCAAGAAGGAGGTTCAACGGCTCAAGAGTAGCCAATATCACAATATAGTATGCAACCATCCGAGAAGGAGGTTCGACGGCTCAAGAATAGCCTAATATCATAACACAGTATCAATAAGTCGGACTAAGTCATAGTCCCCAATCAGAATCGACCCCGCACTCACAAGAGAGTACGTGTCTCGCCGCTATACAGCGTCACAAAGTGGTATACCGGGGTTTCGAACCCGCTGGTCATCACCCACACCTATTACTCACCTCAATACCGCGCGACGACTACTCCGCAATGCCCTTGCCATGAGAATCAAGCACTGCACACGTAGAATCTGATCAAATACAGCAGAAATACAACAAATTAGGCCAATGGGACGACACTCAATCAATACAATTCGATTTACACCAAAAATGGCAAAGTTGCCAAAACCCGACTTTCGGTACGCTTCTCGAAAAATTACAAAAGTCACATATTCGGAATCCTCATCTCGACACGAGTCTAGCCATATAAAATTTACCACAATCGGACTCCATTTGCCCACTCAAATTAGTATTTTTCTTCAATTTAGGCCTAGGGCTCAAACCCACCTTTAATCTTCCATTTACAGAAATTAAACCAAGGATTTCATGTTAAAATGATGTAATTAAGCCACAAAACTTACCTCCGACGAAACCCCGATGATTTCTCAGCAATCTCCCGTCAATACCTTCTCTTGGAACTCAAAAATGGAGGTTTTGGGTATGGGGTTCGCGACTGGACTGTTCTGTTATATTAATTCACTGACTGCCAGGCGACCCTCTGCGATCGCAGCCCCAGGCTCGCGATCGCGATGAACAAATTCACCAGACTCCAAAATTACTCTATGCGATCACGACATACCCTACGCGATCGCATTGCTTCATGCCTCAATACTACGCGATCGCGTGAATCCACCCGCGATCGCACTGCTTTAAATCCCAAACCTACGCGATCGCACACAAGACATCGCGATCGCGATGCATAACCAGTCGACCTTACGCGATCGCGAAGAACAAATTTTCCAGCCTCACTCCAATACACTACGCGATCGCAGTCTCAACCTTGTGATCGCAGAGCTTCCCAGCTTTACCCTACGCGATCGCAGATATAGCTTCGCGATCGCGAGGCACAAAAATTCTCTGCATTTATTGCAGTGGAAACAGCAGTGCCTTTGGCACAAATTGGTCCGTTTGGACCCCCGAATTCATCCCGAGGCCCCCGGGACCCCAACGAAAACCACCAACACATTACATTAACTCATTCAAACTTGCTCGTAACATAAAAACACCATCGTAAACATCAAAATCACCCATTACACACGGATTCAAGCCTAAGTTTCTTCAAAACTTCCAAAACTAACATTCGATCAAAAACCCGACCAAACGACGTCCGAATGACCTGAAATTTTGCGGACATATCCAAAATCACATAACGAAGCTAAAAGAATTGTCGAAATTCCATTCCGACCCCCGGATCAAAATCTCACCTACCGTTCGGTTTTCGCCAAAATTCAACCTTAGCCAATTCAAGCCTATTTCTACATCGGGCCTCCAAATTCAATTCCGATTGCTCCCCTAAGTCACAAATCACCTCCCGAAATCAGAATCCGATTCCGAGCCGTCTAACTAAATAGTCAAATCCAGGTTGAATTTCCATGTTCAAGTTCCCTTCAAAAAGGCTATATGCCTCATTTTCAATTCAATTCACTCCTAACTCACCCGATAGACCCTAACACTGATATAAAAGCATAAAACATATAATCACAACATAACGGGATGGTAATTCCCGTGAAGACGGGTCGGGTCGTCACATTCTCTTCTATAAAGATATTTTATAAATATATTACGTTTAAGTTCTCTTCTTGGTCTCTTATTATTTTTCTCCTTTTGAACCTACGACAATTTTGACTTTCCTTAATAGGAATATTAACTAATTTCTTTCCCTTTTTAAACCAATGACAATCGCTCTTTGTTAGGGATATAATTATTGAAGGAGTTTCAACTTATTCTTTTCAATTTTTTTTTCATTTTTTGCCATATGGCAATTTTATGTTTTGTAAATATTAAACTATATTTGTATTTACAATTTTATCCAACCAAAAATATTGAGTAGGAATACTTTCGGATTATGTAAGTCCTTTTAGATTTTGTATGACTTTGTTGGACTTTAATTTTTGCTCTAAAATATTGTAAGTCAAGATATTATTTTGTTAAGGAATATAATTTTATTCCTAATATTGAAAAATATAAATATACAATAGATAAAGCTTCTTTTGAATAAATATCTTAATTGACTTCAAAGTCTTATATGAAATTTTAATTGATTTCAAAGTCCTAAATTGTATGACTTTTTTTTTTACAAAGTTCAAATAAGAGAGGATTTAGAAAAAAATTATTAAATGACTTTTATCCTATGTAAACTCTATGTTTAAAGGGAAAAAATGGCAAAGCAGCTAAGGGCCTCTGTGCTTTTTAATATAGTATAGATAGAATAAAAAATTTATAGTTACCTTATATTTAGTATAGAAGTGCGGCAATTTATTACCATCCATAAATTTTAATATCTTGTACCATGTTTCACCTATCTGTCACGACCCAGATTTCCCACCTTCGGGGTCATGATGGCGCCTACTAAATAGAAGCTAGGCAAGCCAAATATTAATTACATCTCCATTAATAACCAATTTCTTATTAACAACATAAAAATTACAGCGGAATAATCAAAATTAGCGGAAGACTTAGTCGGATATGATAAAGAAAAATCCAAATCTGATACACTACCCAAGACCGGTGTCACAATACTCACGAACTTCTAAGAATAATACACATAATTGTTTGAAAGAAAATACAAGTTGTTTATCTCGATTACATGAGATAACAGAATGAAAAGCATAGATAGGAGAGACAACGGGTCCTGCGGACGCCTGCAAGGCTACCTCGTAGTCTCAGTAGTCGGAAAATCCACAAGTCGCTACTGCCGCTGCTGCTGTCCGTAACCTGTATCTGCGCAAAAAGAGCGCAGAGTGTAGTATCAGCACAACCGACCCCATGTGCTGGTAAGTGCCTGGCCTATCCCAACGAACTAGTGACAAGGCTAAGGCCGGTCACCCACCTAAACCTGTACACTTGCAATATAGATATATATATATAATACATTATAAGGAAATACTCGGCTCTGAAATAACAGTCAATAACTCACGATATCCGGAATAATCTAATCAACGGAATAAATCTTACTTTCATGTCTCAATTCCTCTCTCATTTCATGTCTCGTGGTAGGCGTACCACCCGCTCCCAACTATCACGGTAATTATATCTTGTGGTAGGCGTACCACCCGCTCCCAATATATCGGTAATTATATCTTGTGGTAGGCGTACCACCCGCTCCCAAATATATCAATAATTATATATTGTGGTAGGCGTACCACCCGCTCCCAAATATATCAATAGGCTACCGGCAACTATGGCCAATGCCAAGATTTCAATCACTTCGTGGTCGGCGTACCACACGATCCCATTTCTTATTATGTAAGTGGTCGGCGTACCACACGATCCCATTTCGTAAATATATATATATTACCGGCATTTAGCCAATAATCTCTATATCAACAATATTTATAATTACCGGTTTTTAAACCAATAATTTATAATAGTTTCAACAATTTACCTTCATTACCGGTATAACACCAATAATTCTTATTCAACAATTTATTCATAACTAAATTCATATTCCTACAAACTAGGATAGAACAAACACTTACCTCGAAAGTTCACGAACGATTCAATCCGTAGCAATGCCTTTTCCTTTCGAATTTGACTCCAATCCAACCGTATCTATACACAATTGATTTAATATCATCAATTCTACTTAACAAACTAGTTCATATTGCTAAATATGGTTTTTACAACATTCTGCCCGGAATAGTAAAAACCGACCCCGGGCCCACATAATCGAAACTCAAGTTTCGAACCAAAATAAGTTCACCCAATCTTCCATGAGTTCAAATATACAATTTGTTCTTAAGCTCGACTCCAAAACGGGGTCTAAATCGCAAATTCTTTGAAAGCCCTAACTATACCCATTTCTCAAATTTCCAACCAATTTACACATCTTTAAGCCTAAAGATTTGATTGATGTTGATGAAAAATGATGAAGACAAGTTAACAATACTTACCCAATGAACTTTGATGAAGAAATGCCTCAAAAATCGCCCAAAAGCTGTGGAGAAGAAAGGATTTTGTGAAAATGGGATAAAATCCCGTAAGTGTTCTGTTTTGGGGTATTAAATCACTGGGCGGAAATTTGTTCTACGCGATCGCGTGAATTGGATCGCGATCGCGGAAGGCAAATATTTAACACTACGCGATCGCGTGGACAATGCTGTGATCGCGTAGAAGAATTTCGCTGGGTGGCACATTTGTACTACGCGATCGCGTAAAAAGGGTCGCGATCGCGGTGAAGGAAAACGGAAAGCTACGCGATCGCGTGCAGACGGCTGCGATCGCGTTGAAGAAAGACGGAAAGCTTCGCGATCGCGTGAAGACAGCCGCGATCGCGTTGAGTAATGTGACAAGGCAGTGCGATCGCGTGAACAGGGCCGCGATCGCGTAGGGTAAAATGTCTGTGTAAAAATTGCAGAAAATCTGCTGGTTTTCTAAGTCCAAAAACACCCCGAACCACCTCCGAAACACTCCCGAGCCATCGGGGCTCCAAACCAAATATGTACACTAACTCAAAAACATCATACGAACTTGCTCGCGCGATCAAATCGCTAAAATAACATCAAAATCAATGAATTGAGCCTTAAAGCTCAAGAATTCTTTAAGATTTCATAATTTCCAAACTTTCCAATTTAAGGCCGAAACACGTCAAACGACGTCCGTTTTCAACCAAACTTTACAGAAAGCGCTTAACCAATATATATGACCTGTACCGGGCGTCGGAACCAAAATACGAGCCCGATACCAGTACTTTTTAATAAAAATTCAGTTTCATTTTCCTTAAACATTTTCAGAAAACAATTTAACAGAAAAATTCTTTTACTGGGGTTCTAGACCTCGGATTTAAATTCCGGGCATACGCCCAAGTTCCATATTTTTCTACGGATTTTCTGAAGCAGTCAAATCATGGATCCGGGTACGTTTACCAAAAATGTTGACCAAAGTCAACCATATCAATATTAATATCAAAATTCTTCAACTTTTTCACATATTTCACATATTTCAACATAAATATTTTCCAACTTTGTGCCCGGACTGTGCACGCAAATCGAGGCAACTATAAATGAGGTTTCTAAGGCCTCGAAGCTCGAAATGATTAATTAAATAAGTGATGACCCTTTGGGTCGTCACAATCTCCACCTCTAAAACAACCGTTCGTCCTCGAACGGACAAAAGAAGAAGTACCCGAGTCAGGAAACAAGTGTGGGTAGCGGCTCCGCATATCAGACTCGGACTCCCAGGTCGATGCCTCAGGAGGCTGACCTCTCCACTGAACGCGCACGGAAGGATAACTCTTCGACCTCAACTGTCGAACCTGCCGGTCTAGAATGGCTACCGGCTCCTCCTCGTAAGATAGATCATTGTCCAATTGGATAGTACTGAAGTCTAACACATGTGTGGGATCGCCGTGGTATCTCCGAAGCATAGATACGTGAAAAACTGGATGCACGGCTGATAAACTAGGCGGCAAAGCTAATCTGTAAGCCACCCCTCCCACTCTGTCTAGAATCTCAAATGGACCAATATACCTAGGGCCGAGCTTGCCCTTCTTCCCAAACCTCATCACGCCCTTCATAGGCGACACCCGGAGCAATACTCGTTCACCAACCATGAAATCTACGTCTCGAACCTTACGATCCGCATAAGTCTTTTGCCTAGACTGAGCTGAACGCAATCTCTCCCGAATAGTCTTGACCTTATCTAAGGCCTCCTGAACTAAGTCTGTACCCAACAACCGAGCCTCTCCCGGTTCAAACCATCCAACTGGTGATCGACATCGCCTACCATATAACGCCTCATACGGAGCCATCCGGATGCTAGATTGGTAACTGTTATTGTAGGCGAACTCTGCTAATGGCAGAAACCGGTCCCACGAACCTCCGAAATCAATAACACAGGCTCGAAGCATGTCCTCAAGAATCTGAATAGTCCTCTCGGACTGGCCATCCGTCTGAGGATGAAATGCTGTACTCAACTGAACCTGGGTGCCTAACTCTTGCTGGACCGCTCTCCAGAACCGCGAGGTAAACTGCGTACCCCGATCAGAGATAATAGATACCGGCACTCCATGGAGACGAACAATCTCCCTAATGTAAACCTCCGCTAACCTCTCCGATGAGTAGGAGACAGATACTGGAATAAAGTGTGCTGACTTGGTCAGCCTATCAACAATGACCCAAATAGCATCAAATTTCCTTCTAGTCAAAGGAAGTCCAGTAACGAAATCCATAGTGATTCGCTCCCATTTCCACTCGGGAATTTCAATCCTCTGGAATACACCACCAGGTCTCTGGTGCTCATATTTCACCTGCCGACAATTTAGACACCGAGCAACATACGCAACGATATCTTTCTTCATTCCGCGCCACCAATAGTGCTGACGTAAGTCCTGGTACATCTTCGCGGCGCCTGGGTGAATAGAATACCGCGAACTGTGGGCCTCTGCTAAGATTAACTCTCGAATCCCTTCGACATTGGGCACACAAACTCGACCCTGCAATTTCAATATCCCATCATCATCTAGATTTACCTGTGTGGCACCTCCCCGCTGTACCGTATCTCTCAACTCACGCAAATGAGGATCATCAAATTGCCTCTCACGGATACGCTCTAATAAAGAAGAACGAGCGACCGTGCAGTCTAACACTCTGCTAGGCTCAGAAATGTCTAATCTCACGAACCGGTTGGCTAAGGCCTGGACATCTAGAGCTAATGGTCTCTGATTGACCGGAATATATGCAAGACTACCCATGCTGGCGTACTTTCTACTCAATGCATCGGCCACCACATTGGCCTTACCTGGGTGATATAAGATAGTAACATCATAGTCTTTTAGCAACTCTAGCCATCTTCTCTGCCTCATATTCAACTCTTTCTGCTTAAACAAATACTGAAGACTCTTATGATCGGTATACACTTCACATGCTACACCATACAAATAATGCCTCCGGATCTTCAATGCGTGAATAATCGCCGCCAATTCTAGATCATGCACTGGATAGTTCTTCTCATGAATCTTCAACTGCCTCGAAGCATAGGCAATAACCTTGCCATCCTGCATTAACACTGCACCAAGCCCAATACGGGAAGCATCACAATAAACAGTATAAGGTCCCGTACCTGTGGGTAAAACCAATACCGGTGCCGTGGTCAAGGTTGTCTTGAGCTTTTGAAAGCTCGCCTCACATTCATCGGACCATTCAAATTGAACACCCTTCTGGGTCAATCTGGTCAGTGGGGTTGCAATAGACGAAAATCCTTCTACGAATCGGCGATAATAGCCCGCTAACCCCAAGAAACTCCGAATATCTGTGGCTGATGTCGGTCTAGGCCAGCTCTTGACTGCCTCAATTTTCTTCGGATCAACCTGAATACCTGCTGCCGTCACAATATGACCCAGGAATGCAACTGAACTTAGCCAAAATTCACACTTTGAAAATTTTGCATATAGATGGCTATTTCTCAGAGTCTGTAATGCCACTCTGAGATGTTGCGCATGCTCTTCCTGACTGCGGGAATATATTAATATGTCATCAATGAAGACTATTACAAACAAGTCTAAATAAGGCCGAAACACCCGATTCATTAATTCCATAAAAGTTGCTGGAGCATTTGTCAACCCAAAAGACATGACCAGAAATTCATAATGTCCATACCGAGTGCGGAACGCGGTCTTAGGGACATCGGATGCCCTAATCTTCAGCTGATGATAGCCAGATCTCAAATCTATCTTTGAAAATACCTTGGCACCCTGAAGCTGGTCAAATAAATCATCAATTCGCGGAAGTGGATATTTATTTTTGATAGTCACCTTGTTTAACCGTCGATAGTCAATGCACATTCTCATCGAACCATCTTTCTTCTTTACAAATAATACAAGGTGCACCCCACGGCGAAACACTGGGCCTAATGAAACCCTTTTCAAGTAAATCCTGCAACTGTTCCTTCAATTCTTTTAACTATGGCGGAGCCATACGGTATGGGGGAATAGAAATGGGCTGAGTGCCTGGAGCCAAATCAATGCACAAATCAATGTCCCTATCGGGCGGCATACCTGGCAAGTCTGAAGGAAATACTTCAAGAAATTCGCGAACCACAGGCACAGATTCAATAGAAGGAACCTCAGCACTAGAATCACGGACATAGGCCAAATAAGCCAAGCATCCCTTTCCAACCATACGCTGAGCTTTAACATAAGAAATAACATTACGGCTAGTATGACCTGAAATTCCTTTCCACTCTATACGAGGCGAATTTGGCAAGGCTAAAGTCACAGTCTTGGCATGGCAATCTAGAATAGCATGATACGGAGATAGCCAGTCCATGCCTAGTATAATATCGAAGTCCACCATATTTAGGAGTAATAAATCAGCACGGGTCTCGAGACCCTCAATTACTATAATACATGACCGATGAACTCGATCAACCACAATAGAGTCGCCTACTGGTGTAGACACATGAACAGGAACACTCAGTGGATCACTGGGCTGAACCAAGTATGGTGCAAAATAGGAAGACACATACGAATATGTAGACCCAGGGTCAAATAATGCTGATGCCTTTCTATCACAAACCAAAATAATACCCGTAATGACGGCATCAGAAGACTCAGCCTCTGGTCTGGCGGGAAGTGCATAACATCGGGGCTGTGCCCCACCACCCTGAGCAGTATCTCTAGGACGATCAGCTGCTGGCTGGTCTCTACCTCTATCGGTCCGAGCTCCACCTCTATGACCTCTACCTCCACCTCTATGTCCTCTACCTCCGCCTCTAGCCGGCTGGGCAGGCTGTGAGGGAACTGGGGCCTGAATCATGGCACGAGAACCCTGCTGATGAGATCTGTCAGAAGCTCGAGGGCAATACCTTGCAATGTGCCTAAGATCGCCGCATGTAAAACAAGCCCTCGGCTGCTGAAAATAGCGAAGTGGTGGTGCACTGATAGGCTGCTGATCAGAGTAGCGTGGCCGAGAATTACGATCACCAGAAGCATCGTGAGAAACCTGAAGAGCTGACTGATAAGGCCTACGAGGATGGCCTCTATCATGAAGATCTCTATCTCCAGACGAGGTACCACTGAATCTACCCGAATTACGAGATCTCTTATCTGATCCATGTCTTGCTCCCTGTGACAGAGCCATTTCGATCCGGCGGGCTGCATTAGCCGCCTCCTGAAAAGTGATTTCAGTTCCTGCCCCCATAGCCATCTGTAGCCGAATTGGCTGATTCAAGCCATCAATAAACCTCCTCACCCTCTCCCGATCTGTGGGAAGTATGATAATAGCATGACGAGCCAGGTCCACGAACCTAGTCTCGTACTGTGTGACAGACATAGAACCCTAATGAAGACGCTCAAATTGTCTGCGCATAACCTCCCGCTGAGTTGCTGGAAGGAACTTCTCCAAGAATAATTCCGCAAACTGCTCCCAAGTCAAAGATGACGATCCCGCTGGCCTGGTTAGACAATAATCTCTCCACCAAGTCTTGGCGGAACCAGATAACCGAAAAGTAGCAAAATCCACACCATTTGTCTCCACAATACCCATAGTACGGAGAACTTCGTGGCAGATGTATAGGAAGTCCTGTGGATCCTCTGTAGGAGTGCCACTGAATGTGGTAGTGAACAGTTTGGTAAACCTGTCCAATCTCCACAACGCATCAGCAGACATAGCTGCACCATCATTAGACGGAGTCGCAATAATAGGCCGAACCGCCTCAGCTGGCTGAATCACAGGATCTTGAGCCTGGGGAATTACTGGCTCTGGAGTGCGCGTAGCAGGAGTCTGATTACCTCCTCCAGCCTGAGAAGTGGCTGGTGCTACCAGTAATAAACCTGCTCTGGTGACATGATCCATAAAACCCGCTATCCGGACCAAAGCATCCTGAAGATCCGGTGAAAATAAAGCTCCTCCTGGGACCTGAGCTGGGCCTACTGGAGCTGCTGGGGCTGGAATTTCCTCCTCTATATGAACCCGAGGTTCTGCCACTCGTGCTGCTGCTCGGGGCTGAGCTCTGCCCCTACCTTGTCCTCTAGGACGACCTCGACCTCGGCCTCTACCCCTAGCAGGAGCTGTCGCTGCTGGGATCTCGGGCTGCTGGTCGGTAGATGAGGATGCACGTGTCCTTACCATCTGCGGAAGAACAGAGTAGAAGTTCAATTAACATTCAAAAGATCAAGTCGCACGACCGGAAAGAATAAAGAGAATATTTTCCTAACTCTGTAGCCTCTGGAGGATAAATACAGACGTCTCCGTACCGATCCTTCATACTCTACTAAGGTTGTTCGTGAGTTGTGAGACCTATGCAACCTAGTGCTCTGATACCAACTTGTCACGACCCAGATTTCCCACCTTCGGCGTCATGATGGCGCCTACTAAATAGAAGCTAGGCAAGCCAAATATTAATTACATCTCCATTAATAACCAATTTCTTATAAACAACATAAAAATTACAGCGGAATAATCAAAATTAGCGGAAGACTTAGTCGGATATGATAAAGAAAAATCCAAATCTGATACACTACCCAAGACCGGTGTCACAATACTCACGAACTTCTAAGAATAATACACATAATTGTTTGAAAGAAAATACAAGTTGTTTATCTCGATTACATGAGATAACAGAATGAAAAGCATAGATAGGAGAGACAACGGGTCCTGCGGACGCCTGCAAGGCTACCTCGTAGTCTCAGTAGTCGGAAAATCCACAAGTCGCTACTGCCGCTGCTGCTGTCCGTAACCTGTATCTGCGCAAAAAGAGCGCAGAGTGTAGTATCAGCACAACCGACCCCATGTGCCGGTAAGTGCCTGGCCTATCCCAGCGAACTAGTGACAAGGCTAAGGCCAGTCACCCACCTAAACCTGTACAGTTGCAATATAGGCATATATATATAATACATCATAAGGAAATACTCTACTCTGAAATAACAGTCAATAACTCACGATATCCAGAATAATCTAATCAACGTAATAAATCTTACTTTCATGTCTCAATTCCTCTCTCATTTCATATCTCGTGGTAGGCGTACCACCCGCTCCCCACTATCACAGTAATTATATCTTGTGGTAGGCGTACCACCCGCTCCCAATATATCAGTAATTATATCTTGTGGTAGGCGTACCACTCGCTCCCAAATATATCAATAATTATATCTTGTGGTAGGCGTACCACCCGCTCCCAAATATATCAATAGGCTACCGGCAACTATGGCCAATGCCAAGATTTCAATCACTTCGTGGTCGGCGTACCACACGATCCCATTTCTTATTATGTAAGTGGTCGGAGTACCACACGATCCCATTTCGTAAATATATATATATTACCGGCATTTAGCCAATAATCTCTATATCAACAATATTTATAATTACCGGTTTTTAAACCAATAATTTATAATAGTTTCAACAATTTACCTTCATTACCGGTATAACACCAATAATTCTTATTCAATAATTTATTCATAACTAAATTCATATTCCTACAAACTAGGATAGAACAAACACTTACCTCGAAAGTTCACGAACGATTCAATCCGTAGCAATGCCTTTTCCTTTCGAATTTGACTCCAATCCAACCGTATCTATACACAATTGATTTAATATCATCAATTCTACTTAACAAACTAGTTCATATTGCTAAATATGGTTTTTACAACATTCTGCCCGGAATAGTAAAAACCGACCCCGGGCCCACATAATCGAAACTCAAGTTTCGAACCAAAATAAGTTCACCCAATCTTCCATGAGTTCAAATATACAATTTGTTCTTAAGCTCGACTCCAAAACGGGGTCTAAATCGCAAATTCTTTGAAAGCCCTAACTATACCCATTTCTCAAATTTCCAACCAATTTACACATGTTTAAGCCTAAGGATTTGATTGATGTTGATGAAAAATGATGAAGACAAGTTAACAATACTTACCCAATGAACTTTGATGAAGAAATGCCTCAAAAATCGCCCAAAAGTTGTGGAGAAGAAGGGATTTTTTGAAAGTGGGATAAAATCCCGTAAGTGTTCTGTTTTGGGGTATTAAATCACTGGGCGGAATTTTGTTCTACGCGATCGCGTGAATTGGATCGCGATCGCGGAAGGCAAATGTTCAACACTACGCGATCGCGTGGACAATGCTGCGATCGCGTAGAAGAATTTCGTTGGGTGGCACATTTGTACTACGCGATCGCGTGAAAAGGGTCGCGATCGCGGTGAAGGAAAACGGAAAGCTACGCGATCGCGTGCAGACGGCTGCGATCGCGTTGAAGAAAGACGGAAAGCTTCGCGATCGCGTGAAGACAGCCGCGATCGCGTTGAGTAACGTGACAAGGCAGTGCGATCGCGTGAACAAGGCCGCGATCGCGTAGGGTAAAATGTCTGTGTAAAAATTGCAGAAAATCTGCCAGTTTTCTAAGTCCAAAAACACCCCGAACCACCTCCGAAACACTCCCGAGCCCTCGGGGCTCCAAACCAAATATGTACACTAACTGAAAAACATCATACGAACTTGCTCGCGCGATCAAATCGCTAAAATAACATCAAAATCAATGAATTGAGCCTTAAAGCTCAAGAATTCTTTAAGATTTCATAATTTCCAAACTTTCCAATTTAAGGCCGAAACACGTCAAACGACGTCCGTTTTCAACCAAACTTTACAGGGAAGTGCTTAACCAATATATATGACCTGTACCGGGCATCGGAACCAAAATACGAGCCCGATACCAGTACTTTTTAATCAAAATTCCATTTCATTTTCCTTAAATATTTTCAGAAAACAATTTAACAGAAAAAATTCTTTTATCGGGGTTCTAGACCTCGGATTTCAATTCTGGGCATACGCCCAAGTTCCATATTTTTCTACGGATTTTCTGAGACCGTCAAATCATGGATCCGGGTCCGTTTACCAAAAATGTTGACCAAAGTCAACCATATCAATATTAATATCAAAATTCTTCAACTTTTTCACATATTTCACATATTTCAACATAAATATTTTCCAGATTTGTGCCCGGACTGTGCACGCAAATCGAGGCAACTATAAATGAGGTTTTCTAAGGCCTCAGAAGCTCGAAATGATTAATTAAATAAGTGATGACCCTTTGGGTCGTCACACTATCAAATTGAGTTTTGTGCTTTAATATGTATATATTTACAAGAAAAATTTAAAATATTGTCCTGTCAGTCGTAAATCTATCTACAGATATTTTTTTTACTCATAAACATTTATAGATATTTGTAAAAAAAACTTTTGTAAACTTAGTGGTAGATATATACTAACTTCAGTATTTTAGATTTAAAATTATAACATAATTTAATTAGTAAATTTCAAATGTACGTGTACACTTAAGTTGTACAGATATTTTAAGCATTGAATTTTTTAGGGTTATTTGTTGGAAGGTGAATTGTAAATACCCTTTGAAATATTCACACTAAAAGAGTACTAATGGATCACAGTGGAATAAAAATTTAGAAGGAGTTCTATGTTCACGAGACATTTTATGTAGTTTCTGTTTAGGGATTTTTACATTTCTATACCACAAATAAAATCTTATTATTCTTAATGTTTAAGGTTTAATTTAATTACAAACCCGTATACTAAATTACTAATCCTATACCATACTTAATTAAGGGTTTCATTAATGGGCAATTTTTACTCTTTAATTAAAGGTATTCATATATCTCACGTTTCTCTATCCCCATAATTCGTAAGATATTCTCAACCGCAATTGATGGGATATACCAACTATCTCCAACTATGCTAATGGTCTAGTAGAAGTTGATACAAAGAGGGTTGAGAAGTTTATAGCAAAGAAGAGATAATTTTGGTAGAAAATATCCATAATTTAATTGTTGTGTCGTTGTCATGGTGAATAAACAGAAGCTTAGCAGTAACTTGTGCACAATATCCTTCTTCTCTTCTTTCTGTTTCTCCATCTTTTCTTGTTTTTGTTTCTGCACGTCTTAGTTATTAGTACATGTATTATGGATCTTGAAACCCTATTTTTTTTTGGGATTTTCACATTCCTATGCCACATAGGAAATCTTTTGTAGTCAATATTTTTTTTCAGCATAGATCGTAGTTTAATTGTAGTATAAATGTATTAATTTAGTAGATATCCTTAAAAATAATACAGCTTTATACAATACTTAAACTGATTTGTAGTTTATTTGTAGTTTTTTTAAAAAAATTTTGTAGGTCAAGAGAAAATTTTGTAGTCAATATGTTTTTTTCAACATAGATCGTAGTTTAATTGTAGTATAAATATAGTAATTCTGTAGATACCCTTAAAAATAATACAGCTCTATACAATACTAAAACCAATTTTGTAGTTTATTTATTATTTTTTTTTTTGTAGAAATTTTGTAGATGAGTAAAAAATTTTGTAGTCAACATTTTTTTTAACATAGATCGTAGTTTAATTGTAGTATAAATGTAATAATTTTGTAGATACCCTTAAAATAATACAACGTTATACAATACTAAAACTGATTTGTGATTTATTTATAGATAAATGTAGGAATTTTGTAGAGATTAACATAAAATCAGACTTCCTCTTCTCCATTCATTCTTCTTCTCAAAAAATACAGAGATGACACCCATTTTTTATAATCAAAATTTTCCCATTCAATTGTAGCATGATTGGAATTTTGGACACGATTGAATGTTGTTGCTGAGGTATTGTTCTATATTCTATTATTTTTTTGATTTGTATATTGAAAAAAAAAGATGAAGAACAAATTTGATTTCAGTTTGTTGAAGCTTTTAGTTTTTTTTTGAATTACGAAAAAAATTTCAATGGCTTTTCCTACCAATCAAATCTGATTTGGAGAAAAATACGCATATGAGAAATCTCCCTTCCCTTTTTAAAAATTGAATTTAATGTATAATCAATTAACACCAAGATTCTCTCCTTAATTTTAACGGATTTTTAGTGAATATTCTTCTATTTTAATGCCTAATAGTCGAATTGTATATAAATTACAGTAAAAATATGGACTGGACGGGTAATTAACAAACTATGCACATTTAGAGTAATAATGTTATATATATATATATATATATATATATAATTAGAAAAAACTCCCTTCTATTTATTCTATATCGATTAATTGTTTTTACTAAAATAATAAAATTATAAAAATAATTGGTTATACATCACTACATAGAATAACCTAAAAAGAGTTCTAAGTAGGCGGAACTTTAATTCGTTCAGCGGTTACCTTCCTTCTACAAATATGTTAGTCTTACCTATTTTAAGTGAGGAAGGATTCAATATATAAAGTTTATTTGATTTTTAAGTACTAAATATTAGTGAAATGATTAAATGATTATTCCTTAATAGGGAACAGTTAAATTACTATTTTGTCTAGTATAAAATATATTTTAAAGGATAAAAAAAATATATTTCGCTAAGGACCTTCGTGCTTTTAATATAATATAAATATAAATATAAATAATAATTAATAGAGATTTAAGTTTTATATTGGCGGATTAAAATTACACAATCAAGTTATAATATATTAAATTACACTGATAATATAAAATATGAAAAAATTACAAAAAAATACATATAACTTTGTATCATAACAAAGAGTGGCCCTTAACTTTAAAAAAAAATGACATTAAATAAGAGAGATTGAAAAAACAAACAATTAAGTGAGGAGAGCGAGAGAGAGATCTTGCTCCAAAAATCAAACTTACAAAAAGAGAGAGCCGTTCTCCCTCTATTTTCTTCCTCTCCGATCCAATTTATGGATTCCTTTTAATCGAATTTAAGATTTATTTTCCTCCTCAATCTTTCCAAATTTTCCAACTTTCTCCCATTAAATACTTGTAAACGAATTCTATATTTATTTCCATTCGTGCGCCCACGGATTTACAGATTCACTTAAATTACTAATTGATCTGTGTTTTAGAGGATAGCCTGATAATTATTTTAGGGTTTTCAACAATGATGTAAGTTATTTTTTTTTCTAATTTTGTTGATTGAGATTTCGGATTTAATGGCGTCGGCTCAGGTGCTGCGTAAGCAAGAGCATTTGCAAGCTGGGAAAAAGAAGGTATGAATTCGAACATTCTAGAAAGTTTTAATTTGATTGCTTTTGTATTTATTGATTCATTTATGTGTTGGAATTACTGGATTGGCGGAAAATAATGAGTCATTGTAAACAACAACAATAACAACCCAGTATATTCCCACAAGGTGAGGTATGGGGAGGGTAATATGTAGACAGACCTTACCTCTACCCGAGAGTGCAGATAGGCTGTTTCCAATCGACCCTCGGCGCATGGAAAAAGGCAAACAAAAATAAAAACAAAAACAAAAACCGCATTAGTTACTCCAGCATACATCTCATAAAAATTATCTAAACAAAAGATGCATATGTACCATAAATAAACAGGCATGCAATGATATCAAAACAATAACTACCAGAAATGACTACCAAAAAAGAACACAAACTAATCATCTATGGGCGGCCCTACCACGCCTCACACACCGGTAAAGGAGTATGAAAAATCTAGAAGCCCCTATCCTACAACTCTGATACTAGACCTACAGACTTTCCTATCAAGGGTCATGTACTCGTAAATCCGCATCCTGGCCATATCCTGTCTAATTACCTCTCCCCAGTATCTCTTTGGCCTCCCTCTGCCTCGCCTCACCCCGACCACCGCTAGCCGCTCACAACTCCTCACCGGGGCGTCGGGGCTTCTCCTCCGCACATGCCCGAACCACCGAAGTCTCGCCTCTCGCATCTTCTCATCCATTGGGGCCACCCCCACCTTCTCCCGAATAACTTCGTTCCTAATCTTATCTAACCTGATGAGCCCGCACATCCACCTAAGCATCCTTATCTCCGCAACCATCATCCTCTGAACGTGAGATTTCTTCACCGGCCAACACTCCGTCCCATACAGCATGTCAGGTCTAACCACCGCTCTATAAAACTTCCCCTTGAGTTTCTGTGGCACTTTCTTATCACACAAGACTCCGGATGCAAGCCTCCACTTCGACCACCCCGCCGCTATACGGTGAGTGACATCCCCATCTATCTCTCCGTCCCCCTGGATTACCGATCCAAGGTATCTGAAACTATCCTTCTTGGCTATGGTCTGAGATCCAATCATCACGCTCCCTCCCACTTCGCTCGACTCAGCGCTAAACTTGCACTCTAGATATTCTGTCTTAGACCTGCTTAGTTTAAACCCCTTAGACTCGAGAGTGTGTCTCCATTCCTCTAGCCTCTCGTTAACACCGACCCTCGTCTCGTCTACCAGGACTATGTCATCAGCAAATAGCATACACCAAGGAACATTCCCTTGAATATGCCGCGTCAAAGTATCCATCACCAAGGCAAACAAGAGGGGGCTAAGCACAGATCCTTGATGGAGCCCCATAACTACCGGGAAATAGTCTGAGTCGCCACCCACTGTGTGGATAGCTTCTGTAGTGGACCGGCCCGGCATAAAATCGAACTGGTTCACGGAAATAGATGTCGACTCCCTCACCCTGGCCTCGATCACCCGCTCCCAGACCTTCATGGTGTGGCTTATTAATTTAATGCCCCTATAGTTGTTGCAACACCGGATATCCCCTTTGTTCTTATACAAGGGCACCACTGTACTCCACCTCCACTCCTCCGGCATTCTTTTGGACCTGAAGATCGCATTGAACAACCTGGTGAGCCACTCCACTCCTTGCTTACCCATGCATTTCCAGAACTCCACCGGGATTTCGTCCTGGCCCGGTCGCTCGACCTCTACTCATCCTACGCAAAGCCCCCACGACCTCTTTCACCCTAATGCGCCTGCAGTACCCTAAGATTCTATGACGCTCCGAATGCCCCAGCTCCCCTAGTTCTATGGTTTGGTCCCCCTCCTCGTTGAGAAGGTCTCGGAAGTACGCCTGCCATCTCTGTTTGACTTGAGACTCCCCCACCAGGACTCTACCATCTTCATCCTTGATGCACCTAACCCGGTCCAGGTCCCGCGCCTTCCTTTCCCTTACTTTGGCTAACCGGAATAACTTCTTGTCCCCGCCTTTCTCACCCAATTCCTCGTACATGCGACCAAAAGCCGCGTTTTTAGCCTCCGTGACAGCCAATTTCGCTTCCTTCTTTGCCACCTTATAGCTCTCTCTGTTCACCCGCCTTTCTTCCTCGCATGTGCTCCCTGCCAACTTCGCAAAAGCAGCTTTCTTCACCTCAACTTTTCTTCGCACTACGTCGTTCCACCACCAGTCGCCCTGATGTCTGCCTAGATAGCCTTTGGTTACCCCAAGCACATTCCGCGCTGCCTCCCTAACCAGATTCTCCAGTCATTGTAGTTAAGGATATTCTTACTGTTTGTTTGATCAGTTTTTTATGTTATCTTTTGCTTAATGTTTGTTCTGAATAATGTTAATGAGCTGATTACGATTTGTGGTATGCGTGAATTGCTAGCCAAAATGTTGATTTTGTATGAGTTTAACTTCTATGCACTACAGTGCAACTGTTTTATACTATCAGGTCACTCAAATGATATCTACCGGTAACCCTCCATAAATTGGCACTCATAATCTTGAGAATAAGGCAGATTACCTGCTACAACATGTAAAGGTGATAACGAATCGTTGAGCCTTAATGATCTGGATTTCAATTAAGATCAATGGGATCTTCTCGATACCTATCCTTTTTTTAATAATGTAATTTCACATGCACATTATCTTTTAGATAGGGTGACCATTAAAGAATAGTGTTTGCCTCTGTAGTTTCTGTTTTCCCTTATGCCTATTCTTTTTCTTTTGAGAAAGAATATGCCTATTCGTAATGCCTTGATTCCCAATAGCAACGATGTGTGATGGGGAGTGTTGATTTTGGTGAATATTTGATCGGAGTATCAGAATGTTTTTTTCATATTAAAATTTTGGTGCAATGTTTCTATGATCTTTTAATTCTTTATTTTGTATCATTTGCAGCTCGAGGAGTTTCGTAAACAGAGAGCAGCACAGAGGTCTAAAAAGTCTACTTTCAACAATCAACCTCACAATTCGGATGGAGGCTTTGAGAATCAGCCTTTGGAAAATGAACCCACAAGAATCACTGACTCTCGTGGGGCTGGTACATCTGATGCAGTTGGTAGAGCATTTTTAGAGTTATCTCGAGCAGATGTTGAGCATGATTTCATGAATCCTGATCTTGCCCGGAAGAGTAGTTTAGCTTCTTCCTATGATGCTAATGCTAGTTCAACTCATAGTTTATACAACAATGACAATGATGCTAGCGCTTCTTCTACTGTTAGTGGAAACAATAATGGTTTTGATTCTTCCATCTCTGTGTCATCTCATTCTGGAGATAAAGTGCTTAAGGGTGATGAAAATCAAAAGTTGTTTAAACAATTCAGCGATTGTTATGATTCCTCTGAAAAGATGGAAAATTATGGAGCCTTAGGAAGTGCTGGATTTGGATTTACTCCTAGTCATTCTACAGCTAATTTTCAGTCATCAGCTCCCAGTTACAATAAAATTTCCAGTCAGTTTACTCATGATGGTCTGGGGAAAAGCATACCAGAGGAAAACAGCAGAAAGGATCTTTCTGTAATAGATACTGGTGCTTCTCATTCTGCTCCTGCTAGTATTTCACCTGAATCTTCCCTTGGTCCTCATCTGCAAGAAAAACCAGGTTATATGGATCGATTGGCTAGTGGATTGACTTCCTCATCATATGAAGGTAATTTTGTGGTGTGTTAAATTTTGCTTTAACTTCCTTTTATCCCTTGTAATCTGATTTCCCTTTTACCAGCAAACCTCACGCTATTTATTTATTCAGTTAATTACTTGGGGTTGCATAATCTGACATCTATTGGCCATTATTTTAGATTATATGCACCCTGCAACCAGCAGCACAAATTTTTCTTTGCAAGTTGGGCAAAAGGACAGTGCTGCGGAAGGTAATAGTTCTATGATTTCTGATACTGGGTATGGCCAGTTTAGCAGCTCCGGTTTTTATATGACCAACAATTCATCTTCTTGGCCATCTGATTCTAAATATGATGGCATCAGTTCTGAAGCAAGAAGTTCTTCTAATTATTCAAAATTGTCTCTACCCACTGTTGGGAGGAGGTCTCGTCCATCTTTCCTTGATTCCATCGACATTTCAAAAGTTCCTGCTATATCCTCTTCTCCAACTGAATCAGTTTCTGCAGACATATTTGACCCGAACGTTCATCCCACGGGCACTTTGCAATTGTCCAACTCCAGGAACATGACGAACTCTTCAACTTTTTCTGCTGATGGGTCTGATAAGTTGAATCATCATACTGAGAAAGACACGGGCAACATGGACAACCATTATCAGTTTAATGCAAAAAAACAGAATGAAGATTTTGCAGCATTAGAACAGGTTTTTTTTTTGGGGGCATTAGTTTCCTTACTTTAGAAGTTATAAATTTAGGTCAGTATGTCTTCGAAGTCAAAATTTAGTTTGAAGATACTGCTACGTGATGGCTAATATATGAAGAGCACTCTTGTGTTGAAAATTATTCTTAGTAGTGAGAACATTGCAGTAATAATTAAGCCGTCCGCTTGCCAGTTGTGTGATGCATCTTGAAGAGAACTGCTGAAGTTGAGCTAACAAATTTCCTATATAGTCTTAAATGATCCTGATTCTCTGAATTGAATGCTAGATTTTGAGTCTTTCACATTGAAATATGAAGACTAAAAGTTTCATTATAAAATATAGTGGATGGTGGCTCGGTAAAATTGAACGACGCAAAAAATATTAGTAAGGTAGAATACTGCCGCTAACCTTGAGGTCTGCTTTAATTAAATCGGATTTACTTTTATATTGTAGTACATGCACTTGGAAGGACAGTGATTGTATAGAGATTAAGCTGAAAGAAGTAAATTAATTTAACATGTTAAATATCTTAATAAATAGACACTTATGTGAAGTGAACGCTGGCTAATCACATTTCTTTTACTCAAATCTTAAAAGATCCTTTGTTTACTAGCACGAGAATATTCACATTTCCATCTGTTAGTCATTTCTCCTGTTGAATGTTTGTCAGTACAAGAGCACACTTCAATTGCTTGGTTAGAGAAACTGGCAAGATTAAGAATGGTCTCTTGCATTTACATCGAGGTGCAGTGAGCGAGGATAATAGGGACCATACATGATTGCATAACTCTCAGGGTTGTAGGATTTTGCATCAGGGTATTAAATTGTTAAATACTTGTATGATGTGTACTTTGGCCTTTTGACAGCATATTGAAGATTTAACACAAGAGAAGTTCTCTTCACAACGTGCTCTTGAGGTTTCACGAGCTCTGGCAGAGTCTCTAGCTGCTGAAAATTCAGCCCTGACAGAGAGTTATAACCAACAGGTACACATTATCTGTTCATATATATTAAACAGATTGGCTGAATACAAAGACAGACACTTGAAAAGGAAAGAGTGCCACATAAAATGGAATAGGAGGAGTAATTATTTCATTAACGTGGTGGAAACATCTACACAAGGTTATGATTTGCTATAAATAACACCTAAATCATCTTCACTAGTTTGAACTTCATGGGTGCACTGAAAAACGTAAGAAACACAATATAGGCCTTCATTTGTATAAATCATTTTCCTTGAAGGATCTTTGGTTCCTTACTTCCTAAAGAACACACATGACAGCTAAAAGGGCTACATCCCATGATCTACATCTTTTTTTTTTTCTTCTTCTGAAAGACCTGCTGAACTTCGCATGCTTAACTATAGCCAACATTGACTATTGTATTCCAAAATGATTCGGTACATGAGTGATTAACAACCTGAACGTGTAGCAACAAGTAGTCCAGTCTTTTCCTTGAGGGTTCACTTGTGTAACACTAGTTATATTTCAGAAGAATTTTTTGAACTCGATTTTAGCTACAAATTTTGATATCAAATCAGTCCAAATCACCTTTAATCTTTCTCAAAGTTTGTATATTGACTCTTGTATTTAAGTATTATTTTCACATGTCTAACATTCTTGGACATTTTGTTGATAAATTAAAAGAAAGGATTTTTCTTACTCTAATCAGTTGCTTAATTTTCTTTTGCAGGGTAGTTTTGTTACCCAATTAAAGGTCGACATAGAAAACTTGCAGGCGGAAATTAAAGCACAACTGGTTTGTAGAAATCAGGCTTACTCCCAATTATTGCTGTATTAGCTGATTTGTGTTTTCCTTTTTGATGTTGACACTTCGAATTACATTGCACAACATAGCTAAAATTATGAATTGGTGGTATTGGGTTAGTGTCTGCCACTGATTTTATCTGGGTGCATTTTCAAGTTGATCGACCAAGTGAAATGACCTATTTGCTTTGCTATTGTTGATATGACATCTTAAAAGTAGTAGAACAAGAAAGATGTCGTGGAAAGTTAGGGTAAATTTGCTCTGTTGTTTCTAAACAGTACAAATAAATTTTGTTGTTTGGATCTTCCATTCTTCATTTTTTATTTTTTTCTCCTGTTGGGTTGCATAACTTATTTCTACTCTTATAAATGAGTGACATATGAAGCACCTGATCACTAATAATTATTTGATAGATCTGGAGAGTTGATAGTATGTTGAAGGATCCAACGATTTTTTCTTCTCTAAGTATGTCGCACTAATGATTTTTGTTTTCTTGATAAATTGTAGTGATTTACATTTTTATTTCTTATGCATAGGTCACTGGTTCGAGCTGTAGTGATTATCAATCAGATGCTTGTATTAGGGTAGGCTGTCTACATCACCTCTTGAGATGTGGCCCTTCCCTAGACCCTGCGTGTGCATGGGGCTGCCCTTTATACATCGATTTTTGACATTAAAAACTTGGTCATGAACCTTAGTTCTTGGTCACCCCTCTTTCTTCTGTTTTTATTTTGGGGGGGGGGGGGTCATGAACTATTCAGCAAGGTTCAAGAGATTCTAGAAATGATGTTGAATGGTTTTCCAGATACAAATTTTGTAAATGGGTACAATTTGAACCGTATTTTTTATGTTAATGTCTGTTGAAGAATGTGTTCATTCATCTTAACTGTATAGTAAAGGATACATCGGCTATCCTATTATTGGAGAATGTCATATTGAGATTAGTTCAGATATCTGGCAACCTATATTTGTACTAACATATCCTGATGCATTTTAGCTATTCATAGTAATGGACTTGATTCTTACCATAATCTTGGAGGCTATTGATTTTCTATCTGTTGCATTTAATGTAAGTAGGTTGAACTTGAAGCTGTGAAAATGGAATATGCAAACGTACAACTGGAATGTAATGCTGCAGATGAACGTGCAAGGTTATTGGCTTCTGAAGTGATTGGATTGGAAGAGAAGGTAACCAACCATGGCATTGCCTGATGTTGACCCAACTCCTTGGCGAAGCCCTTACTAATAATTTAAAATGAATTTGAACATTAAATAAAACTACTGAGTTATACTTTTAGAAGACAGACATACCCTTTTTTTTTCAAAAGAGAATCTGTATTCCACTTAAATAATGTTTAGATCCTATTCATATTCATGCTTGTGGACTTGAAACTTGAAAGCAACTTAGCTTTGTGAGTGTAGCCAATAAAGTCTGTTGTATATATGGTTTCTTTTTTGTCCTTTTTCTTTTTTGGTAAAATCTTTAGCCAACAGATGTTATACGGAGTCACCTGATATATCACTTTAAAAGTGTAGGTTGAGGCTATCTGAGAACTCAGACGGTAGCCTCATAATAATGCATTGGTCATATGCAAAGAATTTAGCTTTTCTTCATCAATTGTCCCGAATTCTGCAAGGGCATTACATTTGTCTTGAACTTTTTATTTCCAACATTTCTCTGCTTAGTCCTCCACTGAGGTATCTTTTCAATGCATGTCACATGTAAAACTTAGTTTTTGATAAATGTTTGTCACATGTAATACTGGGTGGTATGCGATCTTTCCTTCCTTCTTCTAATGGTTTAAAAATGAAATTTAAATTAGCTTGGATCACAATGCTGACTTGGGTAATTTATATGTACAGTCTTTGTTGTCTATTTTATTTTTCCTTTGGAACAGTGCATACGGTTGCTCATGTTTCTTATTTGATTATATTTCCTGTTGATGTTAGAATTTGGGGACCGTCTTTTCTCTTTTTTGTAATTGTGCCTTCTCTAGTTTTCTTTACTTCAGAATTGATGATTAAGTGCGATAATTTGTTTTTCTGATATATGATAATTTACTCCACTCTGAGATAATAACTTTGACTAAACAATCTTGTAGGCACTTTGTCTGAGATCTAATGAGCTTAAACTGGAGAGGGAATTGGAGAAATCACAAGCTGAAATATCTTCTTTCAGGTATCCCAAAGCTTTCCTGTGAACACGTCTAGGCCATAATTTTCATTGCTAACTCTGATCTGGTCATAGTCATCTTTCGCTATATTTGTTCATCCCCTCCTCCCATCTCTTCATTATCATTGCCTTGTCCTTTCTGGACGACCCATCCTTTTGGAGAGTGGAGATGCATCTTTTCCTTTTGGAGCAAGAAAGTAAATTGGTTTGTGGTTTCGTTGTTTCTTGTTAGATGCAGGTGGAAATCATTGATAGCATAGAAGATATCATAACTGGGATAAAATCTAAGGGATGCTAGATAACAGAATCATTTTAATGAAATTACTATGATAGGAATACATCGCATACCAGTTATTAAACAATGGAATCATGTTGGTGCTTTTTTCCTGTTGCACTGCAAGTCCACCCCATGCATATGTTTTGGAAAGCTGGCGCTGCAGAGAACTTCTTGTTCTTTCACTAATAGAAAAGATGTGCAACTGGTATAAAGACAGATCTCCAGAAACTAAGTAAATCTAATCTGACTCACTTATTTTGGAGTTCGATGTTAATAGTTAGTTGGCCGATTTAGAGTGCTGTTGTGATGATTAAAGGTATATCGTAATAAGGATATATGGGTTGAGGAATGTAAACACATAATCTGCAAGTGTGGACAGAGGTTACTGTTTGAAAAGTTAAGAATAGCAACATTAGAGAATGAAAAGGTTTGACGAAAAATCTAGAAACTAAATAACATTTTCTGCCAATATATTAAGGAAAACATGTGTTTAACTGTTTATTAGCTGCCAACTCTCATTTTCCCTTGAGGATTCTTATTTCTCACTAAGATTAAAATTTCATTAACTTTGATTTGTACTCAGATATTTGGACTTAGAATAAGGGAAACCGCTGAATATCTTACACTCAACTGCTGAATACTTATGATTCCTTTCGATATATGGCAATTTGCCAAAGTACCAAAATACTTCTAACTCCAGGAACTTAATTATAGGGGTCCTTGACCTGACATCCATCTTCTGAAGATAAGAAATATGTTTCATGTCTACTCCCAAAAGTAACATTATATGCTCCAAACCTAAGAAAAGAAAGCAGCTTTCCTTGTTCCCACTTGCGTCTATCTCATCATGTTTATAAAAAGATAAATCATCTAAATGCATATTCTATGGGATAAATACTTGAGTAGCATATGACTCATTTTTCCTGCATTAAATGTGGGTGTTGATCTCATTCAACTTTCTCCTGTTTTTCTGCAGAAAGAAAATGACTAGCCTTGAAAAGGACCGTCAGGATCTGTTGTCAACAATTGATGCTCTAAAAGAAGGTAAGAAGATAGTTGCTGTGTGCTAGATAACAAGGTGGTTTTCATTTGTAGGAATACATGAGCTGTGGCCATATTGATATACATCTCCTCTTCACCACCTTAAATAAAATTGACATAGATAATACTACTTGCTTCCTTCAATGGCAGTGTGACTCAATATAAACAAGCTATTTCACAATGTTGTTCTGTGACATCAGCTATTATATAAGTCAACTATCATAATCAAATAATTACCTAATACTCTTTTGTTGTTACCAACTGGATTACAGATTTCTGAAGTGTTTGTGATAATTTTACTGTTGTACTGAAGTAAGTAGTTCCATGCATTTTCTGCTTGGCTATGGAGGTTGAGTTTATCTACCTGCAGAAAAACTTTTCTGTAATAACCACCGGGGAATACAGTTTTGAGGGTCTTGTTTGGATCTTGCATAAATGCTTATCTTGTAAACTGAAACAGTAATGGCATCCAGAGAGTCCCAGCAGGGCTGGGTCTGACTATTAATAATAGACCCATTCGACATGTTTTAAAACAATGAATGATTTCTTTTCTGACTATTTATTTGGTTAGTTAGCCTTCTAGTGTGATACGAAAATTCAAGAAGAAATATGTGAGTGTTTTCTTTTTGAGTGGTTGGTAAGTTTGTCATGCAAGAATTCAAGATATTTCTTTAAGACTCGGCCAGTAAATGATTGAGTTTTCTTCTCTCTTGGTCTTGCTTTAAAATATATATAGTTATACACTAATTCCTCTTCTGATATCTGATCCTCAAACCTCGAAAATTTAAAAGCTTTATCGTTCTCTCAGAGTCTGCTTGGACAAATGCTGCAGATGTTAAGAGGCATTTACCATTTTTATCCAAGAACCTATTTGGAGTCTTTTGAGTTTTCTGCTTGTAATTGATTTAGAGCAATATTAAATTATCAAGGAATGTTCAAGTGATATTACTTGTAATTGGTTTAGAGAAATATTGAAGGGTCATCTCTTCCCTGCCAGTTTATTAGAGACCCCTATTTTTAACTTGAGTGATTTTGCTTGTAATTGGTTTAGAGTGATATAGAGTTGCCATTTCTTTCCCCACCAGTTTCCTATACGTGTAATGAGATCTTGTTTTTCTTTCTCTCTACAGAAAAGAAGCTCTTGCAAGTGAAACTACGAAAAGCTTCTGGTAATAGCAAATCACTTGATGTTAGCAGGAGTATGCCTATTAAGAAAGATGTATCGACTTCAACAGAGGATCTCCGTATGTGGTTTCAGATTTCACAAATACATCTTCAGAATGTCTCTTTTATGTTTGTTTTCACATTTTCATAAGATTCCATTATATGGTGTTGTATCAGTTCAGGTGAAGATAAAGTCGTAAATACTACCATGGACGACCCTAACTTAGAAGCTCACAGTACTGACGGCCCGACCTTTTCATATCTGCCTGAGAATGACCAGCTCAGCCTTGAAAGTTTATCAACGGCCATTCCTCCTTATCAGATAAGGATGATCCAGAACATCGATACATTGGTTTCTGAGGTAGCTTCCTGCGCGTAAAATATTTGAGATAGATCATTTTTGCTCCCTCTACTTCTTGTCTGCTTAGCTGCATATATTTTAAGGCATTTTTACCACACCAAAGATCTGAACAATTTCCTTCCAACTTGGATGCTTACAGTTAGCCTTGGAGAAAGAAGAGTTGATGAAAGCCTTGTCACTGGAATCATCTCAGTGCTCAAAATTGCAGGTATTTTGATGAAGGCACTATCCTTGTTAGTAAATATCATTCAGTACTTTTTTCCTTTTTGGATCTGATATGTGAGTCAAATTATATTTTCACCTTTACTTTAGGATCCTTTTAAGCTTTTCCCCTTTCTGTTACTTGTACATAAATCACCGATGTATAATTGCAAATGTACCATTGCGCCTCTAGTACGACTGCACATGTTTTCTCAAATGTCTTTCAATCTTCATATTGTGCTTTGCAAAGTGCTATTTTAGAGGTGGATACTAACAATTTTCTTTCTCTACTCTTTTTGGTGGATTTTTCCTTTGTTCCTTGCGGGGTAAAGGAGTTAAATAAGGACTTGACCCAAAAGCTGGAAGCTCAAACACAAAGATTAGAGCTATTGACTGCTCAAAGCATGGCAACTGGTAACAACCAAGCAAGGCAACCAGATGCTCGATCCATGCACGACAGCACCACGTATGCTGATGAAGGTGATGAGGTAATATTATGTACCTTGAAACTTTTCATTCAATAACGATATTGTATGAACCTTTTTGTACTCATATGACTTAAATATAACTGCTTCTGTATGCCTGTAAAGTACCATCCTCTTAAAGTTATTTAGTTTCTCCTTTCATCTATCAATTTTAACACTTGTACTTCTATCTCACTCTCCCCAGACTCCACTTGTAATTCCTTCTCTAAGCCGAGGGTCGATTGGAAACAGCCTCTCTGTCCTTTTGGGTAGGGGTAAGGCCTGTCTACATATTACCCTCTCCCCAGACCCCACCTTGTGGGACTATACTGGGTAGTTGTTGTTGTAAGTTTTCATTTTGAGATCTTGGAATAACAGTGTAACACAGCTTGCTAGCCGGTTATTAGGTGTTCATTCTCTTGCGCGTCAGCCATTCTCACTCTTTGGCCATCTCATCTCCTCATAATTAAATTTCATACTTGCTACCTCGTCTTTGAGTATACTTTCTTCTTTTGCATCAGGTGGTGGAACGAGTCTTGGGATGGATCATAAAGCTATTTCCTGGAGGACCATCAAGGCGGAGAACCAGCAAGCTTATTTAGTTTCCATGATAGAGTTCGATGAGTGTTATCCATCAAAAATTCATCTTTTCTCTTCTGCGCCTTGTATTTTTTGTGGCCTGATGGAGAGATGGTTTGTGTACTATTAATGGTTCATAGTCCCATTTTTTCCTCCAGAAGAAGCAAATTGCTTCTAGGAGGCATTTTAGAAGATGTGATATTTGATAATTTCACAGATTTGGCAACAGAGCAGAACCATGGTCCAGTTTTTCCATCTACTGAACGCCCCATCGGAGACTGGAGATGAGAAATTGCTACAGAAAAAGTTGGGGGATGATGATAAACTACATAGAAGAGGCTCAAAATGAAGTTTGTTAATATTATATTTAGTGGTTTTACTTGTGAATTAATAGGAAAAACGAGAAAAAGGATCAATGAATTTTTTTTTAAAAAAAAACTTTTGACGTTGTCATAATACTGATGTATTTGTTTTTAGATGCCGAATATATCAAAAGAATGCTCTCGTTAATTTTTTTGAACATGCTTGGTATCAAGATTGCTAATGTGCTGGGACTTATACCTTAGCAAAAAGTTTAATTCATCAGAAAGGAAGTTCAAATTATAAATTTACTTGCATGTGGAGGGGTTAAAAACGAAATGCATAAGGAAGCTTGCTTTCAGGGATAGTAGAACTAGATTATTGCAAAATTCTTCTGGAAGCTTGATCAAATGTGTGCACAACCTTATTTACGTCCCTTGGTTGTGGTAGGTAGGTGCTTTTGCACCTAGAGGAATATTTGGTGTAGAAGCTATGGGTTTAACTGAAACCATAGCTTTCGCTCAAATATTATATTTTTGCCCAAAAAACCAATAAATATGTACAAATTATAAATTTTGAACCTAATTAATTAAATGAGATGTGGTAGAATTACGAATCTGAACCCATAAAGTTTAAATTCTGAATCCGGCTCTGTAATTGCACCACCAAAGCTTGTGGTGAAGTGATATATATTCCTCCATATCTTGGGTATGGATTTGCCATTCCTTCCCTTTAAATTGGACTTTTTGCCGTAATTCGGATTAGCCAGTGCTGAAAGTAGATATTGAACACCAGATGAAAAACAAAATAATGGTAGGTGCTTCTGCATATATTTGATCAACATAGTTGAACTAGTCGAATATTCTGAACAAAAAAACAAACCACACTGCGTCTTCATGTTGTTGGAAAACATCTATATTCGTACTAGTGCACATTTTCCTCATAGTACCCAACGGTCACAAGAATTTTCTTGGCCAATTACCAAATTATTTGTAGACAGATGGATCTTTTTCTATTGTCTATATGTGGCCACTGAGCAAAATCTAGAGTAGTTACCAAACATCTTAATGTTATTGATGGAACATCAGGAAAAACAAAAGGCTAACTTTTTTTAATTTCTTGGAAATTTAAAAAGTCATACTCTATTATTTTTATTAGTTGTATTTGCAGCCGCCCTAGAATGTTAGAAAAATAAAATCCTATACCCTATTGTATGACAATGCCCGTGCATTAAAATATTTGTAAATATGGTAACTGGTAAGTGCTACAACTTAGGTAGGAGCATAAGACTTTATTCTCTGGAATGATTGTGATAAGTTTTATAATGTCTAGTATGAAATTGCCTTGAAATCTTTTGAGTACTAGCTGTTATTGAGTTACCTCAAGGTCCTGAACTATAAACAGTTAGTGTCAGTTTATCAACAAATTACTCCTCACTTTGGGTTTAACTTATACTATGTATTGACACTATGAAAGAATTTTTATTCACCTAAAAATAACTACATGCAATCACGCATAACAAATGAGATGAAAAATAATCTAGGCCATCTGCTGTAAAGATTAAACTCTATAGTGACAGTATATAAATCCCAATAAAAATACTCCATCCGTTTTAATATACGAATGTAGCTTTTAAAATTTGTGATCTTAGATATATCAGTTTTTGTGTGACTATAGAATTTTTAAAATTTGAGACCTTAAATATATCATAACATTATGTGGTTATAAACATAAAATACAAATTTAATTATTTGTAAATTTAAACTTGTATCATCTTTTTTGAACCGACAAATATATAAAGAAGGAGAGTAGTATTATAATGCCGAAAAAAGGTATATTCAAATAAAAATTTGTTGTCCAATATGCGCACCATGTTTTCCGCCGAGAATGTAGGCCGAGGAAGAAAGAGCTGGCAAAAAGAGATCTAAAATTCAATACCCCACACAAAACGCTCCTATAAATGAGTTACATACTCCCTCCCGTACAAAATAAGTTATTTTTTTGTATTTTTTCTTGTTCAAAATAAGTGATTTTTTTGGATTTCAAGAATGAATTAATGATGTTTTTCCTACATTGTCTTTGGAGTAAATAGTGTTGGAATATGTGTTAGGAGTGTTTATGTGAGATAGTAAAGTTAAAATGGTCAATTTTATTGTTAATTAATACTAAAAGATAACTTTCTTAATATGTGTGAAAACATCCAAAAAAATCACTTATTTTAGACCGGAGGGAGTATGATTTTGGAAATATGTGAAATATTGGAACCTACTATTATCTTAATTCAGTATTTTCTACCCATACATATATATATATATATATATATATATATATATATATATATATATATATATATATATATATATATATATATATATATTAAATTTATAACAAATAGTAGTATATATGAACTTAAAATTTTAAATATAGAATAAATTCAACACTAAAATATTAAAAGTTTCAAAGTGTATTCCTTGCAACCTTGTCGAAATTTTCAAAGTATTGGCTTTATAGGCTGTCAATTCTCATGTCATAAATTTCAAAGTATTTGGGTTTACTTGTCTTTCATAAGAATCTTACAATAATAATTGAATTAGTGCTATCACGTCACTTGTTGTATGGTAGAGTCTCTTTTTCAGGCATTTATTGATCCAAGACACCCTTTTTTTTGCATTTTCTTAGTTCAAAGTTCCATTCCTGCAAGCAAAGAGTTGCAAGTTTTTTTAACAAGTTATAATTATAATGCATTATTATAATTATATTTTCTACCAACTGCATAAATATATATGGTGTAAATATTCACTAAAATTTCTAACATTTATCTCATTGGCACCTATAATCTTAAATCTCCGGAAACAACCTCTTCACAAGGAAGGGATAATGTCTGCGTATATACTACCATCTTCAAACCTCACTTGAGAAAATATACTAGGTATGTTGTTGTTGGTGTTTAATCTTAAAATTTTAATAATTCATACTAAAAACCTTAAATGTCAAATCCATAAATCTTAGATTCGCACTTCGGTTACTTATTATGACCAACTACTTGGGGGTCATTTGGTTCCGAACAAGCCATGCTATTGAGATTAGTTATACGGGATTAATTATGGTAGAATTAGTTATTTTGGTATTATTTCTTATTGATTATTTGTTATATTATATTAATCTTGAGATTGTTAATTTATTACTTTATCATGTCATAATTTTATCCTGGAATTACTATTTCACCATATGGCAAGTATAAGTTATCCCGTTATAATTTTAATTTCTAAAACAACTTATCCCATGATTAGTAACAAAACAAGGGATAGGGCGGTACTAAAATTTTATTCTATGACTATTCTTGATTATCCATCAACTCATTATTATGAGAAGTTTCCTACGTGGATTCTTGCACTTTATTAGAACACACAAACCTGCATATGCAAACAATTGCTATATATATACATATACACATAGGGGCCAATTGTATAGTTTACCTAAAAGCAAATGGGGAGTCTTCAAACTAAGGATAAAAGCAATCCAAATGCCAAAATTATTGAAGGGTTGAAATATAAAGTAAGGCTTCTTCAAAATGAGGTGAGTGAAATTATGGGCATAAGGGAATATGAGAGTCAAACTTACCAACAAGAGATGATTATTTTTGCATTAAAAGAAGCAGAGTGGAAACAAGAAAAGAAGAAATTGAAAGAGGAAGTGAATAAATTGAAAAAGAATTTGGAAGAAAAAGAAGAGGAGAAATTCAAGGGAGTTGAAAATCATGAAAAAGGGGATAATGAGTGTTATATTAGGGAAGAACAAGTTAGAAGAGATGAGACAATTGAGAAATGGAAGCAGCTCTATTTTGCTATCAAAACTGAACTTGATGAACTTATTCACAGGACAAATCAAGGTATTTTTCATTTTCTTAGTTTGTTATGTGCATCATAATGTAATGATTGCAGTCATTTCATAATTATAGATCACATTTTCATGCTCTTTTTTTTTTGGTTTATGCCCTTCTCAAATTATTTCCTCATGTCCTAAAAAAAGACCTCTTCTTGAATTTACTGATAGAGTACAAAGCCTTAAGGGACTTCATTCTGAGGGCTTGAACTTAAAATTTTTTGTTAAGGAATGAGGGGCGGAGCTAGCTAGTTTGGTCTAACCTAGTAACTTTTGTTCGAATAGTGTATTTGTATTAAAAAAAATCATTAAATATTAATTTAGAACCTAGTTACTGGGCACTTGAAGTCGTCGTTCTGAAATATATAACCCATATAGTTGAAATCCTGGCTCCACATATATGACTCTTATCATCCAAACATATCCTTCGGTGATGTGAGGGGTTTAACTAAAATTATCTTCTAGAATTTAGTCTATTATGTTATTAAAGGACAGGTAGTCAGCGCGAACTGACGACTCAATAATATGTTATTAAACGAGTATTTTTTTTTTTTTGGTAATGCTACAATTTGATCTTACTGTGCTTACTTTGTTTCATAGGAGAAAGCCTCTACTGTAGAACAGAGGAAGTGGAGTTATTAGAGGAGCTACATGGGGAGTTGAAAGAAAAAGAAGAAGCAATTGCATATTTAAAAGAAAGAATTGCTTCAATGGAAAAACAAGAAGTGAGGAGGGAGAGAGAAGTGGATATATTGAGGCAAAGTTTGAAAATTATGAGCTATAACAACAAGGGAACAATCCTTACTAAATTTGTTTCCAAAAGCTAGAAATTTATACAAGCATTTCATAAATAGTTTGCAAATTGCAATTATACTATTCTATTAGCTTTAGAGAGCCGTCCAATATATTATGGTCAATTTTTTATTAAAGGAAATGGCTAATTTGGGTCGGAACGAGTTAAGTATGGTTACCTAGCGATTTACAAGCATTCTTACTGCACATTTTCTATACGGAAAAGGGCCTAAAATGCCCATAAACTATCAGGTTTGGTCTAAAAATGCCCCTCATCCACCTATTGGGCCAAATATGCCCTTCCGTTAATGTTTTTGGCTCACAAATGCCCTTTGAGTTAACGGAAGGACACGTGTCATCCTCTTATTGGTGCATTCTAAATATTTCATAATTAATTAAAAAGACACATTATTCATACCTGAAAAATAAATAAAAAATTTCTAAAATACTTACAAAAGTTAAAAACTGGAAAAAAAAATCTTATTTTAGTAAAAAACTTTTGTAAGTATTTTAGAAAATTTTTATTTATTTTTCAAGTATGAATAATGTGTCTTTTTAATTAATTATGAAATATTTAGAATGCACCAATAAGAGGATGACACGTGTCCTTCCGTTAACTCAAAGGGCATTTGTGAGCCAAAAACATTAACAGAAGGGCATATTTAGATGGGGGGCATTTTTAGACCAAATCTGATAGTTGAGGGGCATTTTAGGCCCTTCTCCGTTTTCTATATAACAGTCTCCGTCCAATGAAAAACGTTCATATATTAGAAAATCAGACTCAGCGAAAATGAGACTTGAACTATGCTCCTCATTTTCTTCTTGTGATTTACTATCTCAAATTTCACAAGAGTTGTACTTCTCCCCGCTCAACTGTTTTAATAGTGAGCAATAAATGGTTTTATAAAAATGCATAGATAGCTATACGTGGTACATCAATACTTATATTTTATATTAGGTATTTTTACCTACTTATACCATATATGAAACCTTATTACCCTAAATGTTTAAGGTTTGTGTTTATTATATTTAAGCATACCAAATTATCGTTTATATACTGTCACGACCCGAATTTTCTCCCGACATCGGGATCGTGATGGCGCCACTCGTGGTAGCTAGGCAAGCCACAACATACAACATTATCCTGTTTGCATCATTATTCTATTATAAAAAGAGAGAAAATAATCAATTTAATAAATGCGGAAGACTTTAAAATAGGGATAAATAATACCAAGGTAAAACACTAATGGAATCATCTACCCAAGATGTGGAGTCACCAACTCACAAACTACTAATAAATACTACACATAATTGGTCTGAAGGAAAATAACAAATATCTGTCTGTCTCGGAACAATGAGACTACAACAATAGCATAAGTAAATAGAAGAGACGTCGGGCCTGCGGACGCCTACAAGCTACCTCAGTCTCAGAATGCTCAACTCCCACGAATACTCTACTGCTGTTGCTGCTCCTGCTGAAAACCCGGGCTTGTGCAAAAATGCACAGAAGTGCAGTATCAGCACAATCCGACCCCATGTGCTGGTAAGTGCCTGGCCTATCTCGGCGAAGTAGTGACAAGCCTAGGACCACACACTCACATAAACCTGTGCAGTTCTATATACATATCTACACCACAAGATAACAAGAGATATCAAGTAAACAAATTCAACAAGAAATATCATAAGAAGGAAACACAATAAATTGCAACAACTATTAAGTCAATAATGAAAATCAGAATATGAGGGAAACAATCAATATCAAAACAAGGAATAACAAATAGTTGCACAGCATCACCCTTCGTGTTTTTACTCTTATCCTCACCAATAAGCAAATAAAAATGCACGGCATCACCCTTCGTGGTTTTACTCTCATCCTCACATCCATGGCACGACATGATCCTTCGTGCATGGTTCAATAACAAGGCACGACATTACCCTTCGTGCATAAACAATATCACAAGGCACGACATGATCCTTCATGCATAATCAATAACGAGGCACGGCATTATCCTTCGTGCATAATCAATAATATAAGGCACGGAATTAACCTTCGTGCAAATCAATAATATAAAGCACGGCATTAACCTTCGTGCAAAACAGTAAACAAGGCACGGCATTAACCTTCGTGCAAAACAGTAAACAAGGCACGGCATCACCCTTCGTGCATTATCACTCTTCCTCACCCAAATAACAATCACAGTTAAGGGCAAAGAATGAAAAATAAAAATCATGAACCGTCTCGGCAAGGGACACAACAATCATCACAACAAGGTCCCGGCAAGGGAAAACAATAATCAACTTTACAACAAGTCCCGAAAAGGGAAAATAATGTTCAATTCCACAACCCGGCAAGGGTTCAATAATTCATCTTTAAAACATCTCACAATGAATATCAATAACGATTCACGGTCATGCTAGACGCCAGTGTATGGATGCTCGTCACCACAGCCCATACACCGCACTCGATCACATAGCACATATCACATAATCCTATTCCCTCAAGCTAGGATAGATCAAACACTTACCTCTAGTCTTGAAGTCCAAATTATCCTTCAACTATGGCTTTACCTTGAATTTCCGCTTTCAACTTGCTCAAATCAATTCACAATTGATTCCATTACATTAATAAATACTATATAACTTAGTTTGGATGCTTAAAAATGGTTTTCTCAAAGTTTATCCCAAAATTTCCCAAAACGCCCCTGGCCCCACGTGATCGGAACTCGAGGTTCGGACCAAAATCCGGTTACCCATTCCCCCACGAGTTCAAATATATGATTAGTTTCAAAATCGGACCTCAATTCGAGGTCCAATTTCCCATTTCATGAAAACCCTAAGTTCTACAAAAAAAAAAGAATTTCTACCATGTAAACCTTTGATTTCTCTTGAAAAACATGTTTAATGATGTTAGGAATTGAAAGAATTAAGTAAAAAGTGACTTACAAGTGCTTTGGAGTGAATTTGCTCTTGAGGGTTCGTGTGTGGTGTTTTGGGTTTTGAAAGAATGAAGAAAAGAGCTTAAAAATTCATTTAAGTATAAATTTGCACAACTGCGGATGTCGCAATTGCGATTATTTGTTCGCAATTGCGAACACATCAAGTCTGGGGTCTGTGGCTCTCGCATTTACGAACTGGGCTGGGTCACTGGGATTATCACATTTGCAACAATATGTTCGCATTTGCGAACATGGACTGATCTTCTGAAGGCCTCGCATTTGCGAGGTTTAGTTCGCATTTGCGAACCCAAGCGTTCCTGGGCATCATCGCATTTGCGATTAATGGTTCGCATTTGCGAACACTGCCTTGGCCTGCCCCCTACGCATTTGCGATGAATTCTTCGCATTTGCGAAGAAACCAGCTGGGTGAAAAACCAGCTGTGTTATTTTTCAGAAATTGCTCCAATGGTCTATCAAATCTTTACCCGAGCCCCCGGGCTCCAAACCAATCATGTACACAACATCAAAAACATATTACAAACTTGCTCGTGCGATCACATTACCAATATAACATCGTTTTCATCAAATCATGCCTCAAGTTCATGATTATCATTCTTTTAGTTTCATAACTTTCAAATTTAGAACTCAAGGTTCAAAACACATCAAACGACATCCAAATGTCACCAAACTATGCAGAAGGCACGCATATAATATTTAAGACTTGTACCGGGCGTCGGAACCAAAATACGAGCCCGATACCAAGGTCATTTAATTCATTTTCCTTTAATAATTTCAGCAAAAATAATTTAACAGAAAAATTCATATCTTAGGCTCTAGGCCTCCGAATTCGACGCCGGACACATGCCCGAGTCCCATATTTTCCTACGAACCTTCCGGGACCGTCCGATCTCTGGTCCGGGTCCGTTTATCAAAAATGTCGACTGAAGTCAATTATATCAATATTAATATCATTTTTCTACAAATTTCTCATAGAATTTACATATTCTATCACAAAATCTTTCCGGCTACATGCCCGGATCATGCACGTAAATCGAGGCAACATAAAATGAGGTCTTCAAGACCTCGATAGTGCGGAACAAGTGAGGAAAATAGGTGATGACCCTTTGGGTCGTCACATCCTCCACCTCTAAAACATCCGTTCGTCCTCGAACGGACAAGAGAAGGAAGTACCTGAGTCAGTAAACAAATGTGGGTAGCGGCTCCGCATATCAGACTCGGACTCCCAGGTCGATGCCTCAGGAGGCCGACCTCTCCACTGAACACGCACAGAAGGATAACTCTTCGACCTCAACTGTCGAACCTGCCGGTCTAGAATGGCCACTGGCTCCTCCTCGTAGGATAAATCATTGTCCAATTGGACAGTACTGAAGTCTAACACATGCGTGGGATCACCGTGGTACCTCCGAAGCATAGATACATAAAAAATTGGATGCACGGCTGATAAGCTAGGCGACAGAGCTAGTCTGTAAGCCACCCCACCCACTCGGTCCAGAATCTCAAATGGACCAATATACCTAGGGCTGAGTTTGCCCCTCTTTCCGAACCTCATCACGCCCTTGATAGGCGACACTCGGAGCAATACCCGCTCACCAACCATGAAATCTACATCTCGAACCTTACGATCCGCATAAGTTTTCTGTCTGGACTGAGCTGAATGCAATCTCTCCTGGATAGTCTTGACCTTGTCTAAGTCCACCTGCACTAAGTCTGTACCCAACAACCGAGCCTCTCCCGGCTCAAACCATCCGACTGGAGACCGACATCACTTACCATACAACGCCTCATACGGGGCCATCTGAATGCTAGACTGGTAGCTGTTGTTGTAGGCGAACTCCGCTAATGGCAGAAACTGGTCCCACGAGCCTCCAAAATCAATGACACAGGCTCGGAGCATGTCCTCTAGAATCTGAATAGTCCTCTCGGACTGATCGTCCGTCTGAGGATGAAAAGCTGTACTCAACTGAACCTGGGTGCCTAACGCTTGCTGAACCGCTCTCCAGAACTGCGAGGTAAACTATGTACCCCAATCCGAGATAATAAATACCGGCACCCCATGAAGACGAACAATCTCCATGATGTAAATCTCTACTAACCTCTCCGAGGAGTAAGAGACAGATACTGGAATAAAGTGTGCTGACTTGGTCAGCCTATCAACAATGACACAAATAGCATCAAATTTCCTCCGAGTCAAGGGAAGCCCAGTAATAAAGTCCATTGTGATTCGCTCCCATTTCCACTCGGGAATTTCGATTCTATGGAATACACCAACAGGCCTCTGGTGCTCATACTTCACATGCTGACAATTTAGACACCGAGCGACATACGCAACGATATCTTTCTTCATCCTGCGCCACCAATAGTGCTGCCGTAAATCTTGATACATCTTCGCGGCGCCCGGGTGAATAGAATACCGCGAACTGTGGGCTTCCGCTAAGATCAACTCTCGAATCCCCTCAACATTGGGCAAAAACTCGACCCTGCAATCTCAATACTCCGTCATTATCTAGAGTTACCTTCGTGGCACCTCCCCGTGTACAGTATCTCTCAAGTCACGCAAATGAGGATCATCAAATTGCCTCTCACGGATACGCTCTAATAGAGATGCACGAGCGACCGTGCAGGCTAATACTCTACTAGGCTCAGAAATGTCTAGTCTCACGAACTGGTTGGCCAAGGCCTGGACATCTAGAGCAAATGGTCTCTGACTGACCGGAATGAATGCGAGACTACCCATGCTGGCAGACTTTCTACTCAATGCATCGGCCACCACATTGGCCTTACCTGGGTGATATAAGATAGTGAAATCATAGTCCTTCAGAAACTCTAACCATCTCCGCTATCGTAAGTTCAACTCTTTTTGCTTGAACAAGTACTGTAGGCTTTTGTGATCCGTGTACACCTCACACGCCACACCATATAGGTAATGCCTCCAGATTTTTAAAGCATGAACCACTGCTGCCAGCTCTAGATTGTGAACTGGATAATTCTTCTCATGTATTTTTAACTGTCTCGAAGCATAAGCAATAACCTTACCATCATGCATCAATACCACTCCAAGCCCTATACGGGATGCATCACAGTAAACTATATAAGGCCCTGCACTCGTAGGTAGTATCACACTGGTGTTGTAGTCAAGGCTGTCTTGAGCTTCTGGAAGCTCGCCTCACACTCATCTGACCACTGGAACTGGGCACCCTTCTTGGTCAACCTGGTCATCGGGGCTGCAATAGAAGAAAACCCCTCTACAAATCGACGGTAGTAACCTGCTAACCCCAAGAAACTCCGGATCTCAGTCACTGAAGCTGGTCGAGGCCAATTCTGGACTACCTCAATCTTCTTTGGGTCCACCTGAAAACCTTCCACTGATACGGTATGACCTATAAATGCCACCGAACTCAACCAGAACTCACATTTTGAAAATTTCGCATATAGCTGATTATCCTTCAGAATCTAAAGGACCACTCTAAGGTGCTGCTCATGCTCTTCCTGGCTGCGGGAGTATACCAGGATGTCATCTATAAAGACTATCATGAACAGATCTAAGTAAGGCCTGAATACCCGATTCATCAACTCCATGAATGCTGTTGGGGCATTGGTCAGCCCGAAGGACATGACCAAGAATTCATAATGCCCATATCTAGTGCGAAAGGCTGTCTTAGGAATGTCAGCCGCCCTGATCTTCAGCTGATGGTAGCCCGATCTCAAGTCTATTTTTGAGAACACCCTCGCTCCTTGGAGCTGGTCAAACAAATCATCAATCCTCGGCAGTGGATACTTGTTCTTTATCGTCACTTTGTTTAATTGCCGATAGTCAATACACATCCGCATCGAGCCATCCTTCTTCTTCACAAATAACACGGGTGCTCCCCAAGGAGAAACACTGATTCTGATAAAGCCCTTTTCTAGAAGGTCTTGCAATTGATCTTTTAACTCCTTTAACTCCAGCAGGGCCATACGATAGGGTGGAATATAGATGGGATGAGTACCCAGTGCCAGATCAATATAGAAATCAATATCCCTGTCGGGTGGCATGCCCAGAAGGTCTGAAGGGAAAACCTCGGGAAACTCCCGTACAATAGGAACCGAATCAATAGAAGGAACTTTCGCGCTGGAATCACGAACATAAGCCAAATAAGCTAGACACCCCTTCTCGACCATGCGTCGAGCCTTAACATAGGAAATAACAGTGCGAACAGAGTGGCTTGAGGTCCCTCTCCACTCTAGTCGGGGTGATTCTGGCAAGGCCAAGGTCACTGTCTTGGCATGACAATCTAAGATAGCATGGTATGGGGACAACCAGTCCATCCATAATATGACATCGAAATCCACCATGTCTAATAGGAACAGATTAACACGGGTCTCAAGACCCCCAAAAATGACTACACACGAACGATGCACCCGGTCGACCACAATGGAGTCACCCACTGGTGTAGAAACATAAACTGGAATATCCAGAGCATAGCTAGGCACGGCCAGATACGGTGCAAAGTAGGAAGACACATATGGATATGTAGACCCAGGGTCAAATAATACTGAAGCACCTCTGTCACAAACAAGAATGGTACCTATAATCACGGCATCTGATGCCTTTGCCTCTAGCCTGGCTGGTAAAGCATAAAATCGGGTATCAACACCTCCCTTCTGAGCTACATCTCTGGGGATGTTATCCACTGGCTAACCTCTACCTCAGGCTGGACGGTCTCCACCTCTACAGTCTCGACCTCCACCTCTACGATCTTTACCCCCGCCTCTGGCTGGCTGGGCAGGCTAAGGGTCAGTTGGGGCCTGAATCATGGGACGAGGGCCCCGCTGCAGAGTGTTGCCCGTCATTCGAGGGCAAAACCTGAAAAGATGACCTGGGTCACCACAACCATAGAAACATTTAGGCTGATGGGGCTGCTGGCCCTGACGACCTGAATGGCCCACACGAACACTCTGAAGAGGTTGGGCACTAATGGAAGGCTGATCTGAATACTTCTCATGAAACCCACGATCACCTAGTCAACCCTGTAAAGTATGGAGGGCTGAATGAAAAGGTCTGGAAGACTGGCCCTATCAAAAGATTCCCTGCCTCCAGAAGAAGAATCACTAAATCCGCCGGAATAACGAGGCCTCTTGTCTGAAGGATAACCACCTCCCCGAGCAAGAGCCATCTCAACTCTACGAGCTGCATTAGCTGCCTCCTGAAAAGATATATCACTCCCAAGTCCCATAGCTAGCTGAAGTCTAATTGGCTGATTTAGCCCATCTATGAACCTGTGGACCCTCTCCCATTCTGTGGGGAGTATCACTATCGCATGACGTGCCAGATCAACAAATCTCGTGACATACTGAGTGACAGTCATAGTACCCTGCTGGAGGTGCTCAAACTGCCTCCGAAGTGCATCTTGCTGAGTAACAGGGAGAAACTTCTCCAGAAATAACTCTGCAAACTGCTCCTATGATAAAACCGGGGACCCTGCTGGTCGAGTCAAACAATAATCTCTCTACCAAGTCTTGGCAGATCCTGAATGCCTGAATGTGTAGAAGTCAACTCTATTAGATTCCACTATCCCCATAGTCTTGAGAATCTCGTGGCAACTGAATAAGAAATCATGATGATCCTCTGATGTGGCACCGATCAAGTCTCTATAAAGAATCAAAAGTCATGGTCGCTCCATCTCCGGCCTGAGCTGTGGTACCTGACTGAGTGGCCACAGCTAGTTGAACCACTTGTGCTCGAGGGCGGGGAGCTGCGGCTCGGTACGTGCGAGTAGGGTCGGTGCCCTCCTCCCGGCCCGAGAAGCGAGTCGGTGCGGTCGGTAATAGCTGTTCTGCAGCGGCGCATCCCGTAAAACTCGCTATCCGACTAGAGCCTCCCGAATATCCAGCCTATGATAATCTCATCTATCATGTTCTTTGCACGTAACTGATCTGTTTTAGCTCCTTAGGGTCTTCAATACGTTCAACACATGAATCTTGTTTTGAATATGTTTCTTTATGTTTGATTTGTTCACTGTGCCTAAGTCTGAAGTTACAATTTAGTTAATTGGGATTCAACCATTATCAAATTTCCCTCTGAGTTCTGGTTAATTGAAGAATGATTTATGATTAGGGCTATGTGTGCAAAATGACATAAATTAACTATATTTGTAATTGATTCATATGTTAGACTATGTTAAATACTATTGTGCTTTTTTGGTATTGGTTATAGCTGTAAAGACAAGTATAGTTAGTGTCACTACCCGAATTTTCCCCCGACATCGGGATCGTGATGGCGCCTACTCGTGGTAGCTAGGCAAGCCACAACATACAACATTATCATGTTTGCATCATTATTCTATTATAAAAAGAGAGAAAATAATCAATTTAATAAATGCGGAAGACTTTCAAAATAGGGATAAATAATACCAAGGTAAAACACTAATGGAATCCTCTACCCAAGACGTGGAGTCACCAACTCACGAACTACTACTGAATACTATACATAATCGGTCTGAAGGAAAATAACAAATATCTGTCTGTCTCAGAACAATGAGACTACAGCAATAACATAAGTAAATATAAGAGACGCCAGGCCTGCGGACGCTTGCAAGCTACCTCAGTCTCGGAATGCTCAACTCCCACGAATACTCTACTGCTGCTGCTGCTCAAAACGAGGACCTGTGCAAAAACGCACAGAAGTGCAGTATCAGCACAATTCGACCCCATGTGCTGGTAAGTGCCTGGCCTATCCCGGCGAAGTAGTAACAAGCCTAGAACCAGAACTCACATAAACCTGTGTAGTTCTACATACATATGCACACCACAAGATAACAAGAGATATCAAGTAAACAAATTCAACAAGAAATATCATAAGAAGGAAAACACAATAAATTGCAACAACTATTAAGTCAATAATGAAAATCAGAATATGAGGGAAACAATCAATATCAAAACAAGGAATAGCAAATATTTGCACGGCATCACCGTTCGTACTTTTACTCTCATCCTCACCAATAAGAAAATAAAAGTGCACGACATCACCCTTCGTGCTTTTACTCTCATCCTCACATCCATGACATGGCATGATCCTTCGTGCATGGTTCAATAACAAGGCACGGCATTACCCTTCGTGCATAAACAATATCATAAGGCACGACATGATCCTTCGTGCATAATCAATAACGAGGCACGACATTATCCTTCGTGCATAATCAATAATATAAGGCAAGGCATTAACCTTCGTGCAAATCAATAATATAAAGCACGACATTAACCTTCGTGCAAAACAGTAAACAAGGCACGGCATTACCCTTCGTGCATTATCACTCTTCCTCACCCAAATAATAATCACAGATAACGGCAAAGAATGAAAAACAAAAATCATGAACCGTCCCGTCAAGGGACACAACAATCATCACAACAAGGTCTCGGCAAGGGAAAACAATAATCCACTTTACAACAAGTCCCGGCAATGGAAAATAATGTTCAATTCCACAACCCGGCAAGGGTTCAATAATTCATCTTTAAAATATCTCACAATGAATATCAACAACGACTCACGGTCATGCTAGACGCCAGTGTATGGATGCTCGTCACCACAGCCCATACACCGTACTCGATCACATAGCACATAATCCTATTCCCTCAAGCTAGGATAGATCAAACACTTACCTCTAGCCTTGAAGTCCAAATTATCCTTCAACTATGGCTTTACCTCGAATTTACTGCTTTCAACTTGCTCGAATCTATTCATAATTGATTCTATTACATTAATAAATACTATATAACTAAGTTTGGATGCTTAAAAATGGTTTTCTCAAAGTTTACCCTAAAATTTCCCAATACGCCCCTGGCCCCACGTGGTCGGAACTCGGGGTTCGGACCAAAATCCGGTTACCCATTCCCTCACGAGTTCAAATATATGATCAGTTGCAAAATCGGACCTCAATTCGACGTCCAATTCCCCAATTCATGAAAACCCTAGGTTCTACCCAAAAATAGGAATTTCTACCATGAAAACCTTTGATTTCTCTTGAAAAACATGTTTAATGATGTTAGAAATTGAAAGAATTAAGTAAAAAGTGACTTACAAGTGCTTTGGAGTGAATTTGCTCTTGAGGATTCATGTGTGGTGTGTTGGGTTTTGAAAGAATGAAGAAAAGAGCATAAAAATTCGTTTAAGTATAAATTTTCACAGCTGCGGATATAGAAATTGCGATCATTTGCTCGCAATTGCGAACACATCAGGTCTGGGGTCTGTGGCCCTCGCATTTGCGACAAAAGCTTCGCATTTGCGAACTGGGCTAGGTCACTGGGATTATCGCATTTGCGACAATATGTTCACATTTGCGAACATGGACTGATCTTTTGAAGGCCTCGCATTTGCGAGGTTTAGTTCGCATTTGCGAACCCAAGCGTTCCTGGGCATCATCGCATTTGCGATCAATGGTTCACATTTGCGAACACTGCCTTGGCCTGCCCCCTTCGCATTTGCTATGAATTCTTCGCATATGCGAAGAAACCAGCTGGGTGAAAAACCAGCTGTGTTATTTTTCAGAAATTGCTCCAATGGTCTATCAAATCTTTACCCGAGCCCCCGAACTCCAAACCAAACATGTACACAACATCAAAAACATATTACAAACTTGCTCGTGCGATCACATCGCCAATATAACATCATTTTCATCAAATCAAGCCTCAATTTCATGATTATCATTCTTTTAGTTTCATAACTTTCAAATTTAGAACTCAAGGTTCAAAACATATCAAACGACATCCAAATGTCACCAAACTTTGCAGAAAGCACGTATATAATATTTAAGACTCTTACCGGGCGTCAGAACCAAAATACGAGCCCGATACCAAGGTCATTTAATTCATTTTCCTTTAATAATTTCTGCAAAAATAATTTAACAGAAAAATTCATATCTTAGGCTCTAGGCCTCCGAATTCGACTCCGGACACATGCCCGAGTCCCATATTTTCCTACGGACCTTCCGGGACCGTCCGATCTCGGGTCCGGGTCTGCTTACCAAAAATGTTGACTGAAGTCAACTATATCAATATTAATAACATTTTTCTACAAATTTCTCATAGAATTTACATATTCTATCACAAAATCTTTCCGGCTACATGCCCGGATCATGCACGTAAATCGAGGTAACGTAAAATGAGGGTTTTAAGACCTCGGAAGTGCGGAACAAGTGAGGAAAACAGGTGATGACCCTTTGGATCGTCACATATACCACAATTCAAATTAGGGATATGATTAAAGGTTCATTTATATTAGGCATAACTATAGGACTTTATCTTCCCACTATTCATGTTATTTTCTTTTTGTATTTTCTTCTCATGTTGTTGTACAATTTCTTTTGTTTCCTAACTGCCCAGAAATAATATAAACAATCAAAATATATCTAAGCCTTTAAGTCCACATAAAATGTACTATATTCATTTATGAAATTTAGTTTGTCATTTATACTACTAAATGGTACAGTCTATTAATTTTAGGCAGTTACAATATTAACGATAACAAAATATTATCTGTCGTTATAATTTAAAATTTGATATTCGCTTCCGAGAGAAAATAAATAACATAGTCTAATTTCAATAAATTTCTTTTTACAATTTAAGTTCACAGAAAATTCTTTGACCTCTTTTTACTGGTTAAAACGGTCGATTGAAACTCGAAGAAGAAGAAGACATATTTTCAGAATTTGTAGATATTTTGTAGTCAAATTAGAAAAATTATAGATAAATTGTAGACTGTTCTTTGCAGAAGATTTTATAGAAGCTTTAGTCGTTTTGGATTTGAGAAAACAAAAAATAATGCATTTACATTCAAAATACAAATAATCTATAATTTATCTACAAGATATCTACAAAATAGATATATTAAATTTTAATATCCAAATTCTCATTTCAATTGTAGCATAATTGGTATTTTCGACATAATTGTAGAAGATTTGTAGATGTTTTAGTCTTCCCAATCTATAATTCATCTACAATTTATGTATAATTTATCTATAATTCTACAATTGAACTACAATTCATCTACGATTTCTGAAAAATATGTCTTCTTCTTCTTCTTCGGGTTTGAATCTGAAATTCAGTCAGAACCAAGTCTAATCTTCACCAAAACCCCTCAAAATTGAGATATAAACTCCTAAACATATTCCGAATTATTTACAACAACATCCAATCGAAACAAATAATGATTTTTGAAAACCCACATTTGAATTCAAAGCTTTCAAGCTTTTTAATGACTATCAATGGTGGCAAATGTATGGAAGAACATTTTTTCAACTTTGAGTTGTTGAAACTCGAAAATTTGAATTGTTCGTTCTTTTTTTCGAGAATTTGAATTGTAGTTCTAGAGAAAAATACGTAGATGAGAAATCTCCTTTCCCTTTTTAAAAATTAAATTTATTGTAGAATCAATTAACACCAAGATTTTCTCCTTAATTTTAGCCCGTTTTAGGGAATATTCTACCATTTTAATGCCTAATAATGAAATGGCACAAAATTTGTAGGTGAAACGTGGACTGGGCCAGGTGCAGATTTATGTGGAGGGGAGTGGGGCACATGCACCCATGCTCCCATTCCTAGGCTAAGTAGAAGTAGTACTAATTTTAAAATTATCTATATAAGTATGTTTGTGGGAACCCATATTCAAATGACTACACTGGTACATTGGTAAATTAGTGCCCCTATACACCCTAGGTCGCGGTATCAATTCCCTGGCACTTCATTTTTTTAATTTTTTTTCCTATTTAAAAGTCCCTCTTGTCTAAAAACAAATCCTACATTTGACTCCTTCTCAACTCTCTGTCTCTCTCTATGGATTTTATGTGACTTTGAATGTAAATTTTTCAAGAAAGAAATAATTTCTCCTTCATATTCCGTTAAAATTATAAGGTATGTAGCTACTCTCTCTCTCTCTCTCTCCTTGCTATGTATTTCAATTTACTCGCTGCTAGCCTATTCCATGCTCTCTTGCTTTTTTGTTTTGATCAATGTTTGAATCTCTTGCTAAGATTTTGTATTGTTGATAGTAGTTATGATTGTTTATTGTTAAAATGAGAGCCGTTGAATATTATTTATATTATGTTTTGATATAGTTGCACTATAAAAATCAATTTAGGAGCTGGCAGATACATCTATTTTATCTTAAAGATAAAAGTATTACAGATTGCGAAAGTATTGGTAAGTTCTTATTTTAAATATGGGCCATGTCGGATAATTTATCCATATTTTTTATTACCCATTTTTGACCTGAATCATATCTGCCCGTTTGCCACTCCTAGGTGCATCCATCATCCCGAAATCTTAGATCCGCCGCTGGACTGGGCAGTTAATTAATAAACTATGCACATTTAGGATAATAAGATTTCATATATGGTATAGGTAGGTAAAAATTCTTCTATATTAATAATATATTTTTGTCCATACGAAAATCTTAATATCTTAGGCACTACCAGAAAATGATCCTATGGCAACAATTATTTTAGCAACGGTTTGACAATCATTGCCATAGAACCTATATGGCAACGGTTACCACCGTTACAGTAGCATTTAGGTAATATCAGCACACTTTAACTATAGAACCGTTGCGATAGTAAAACTACCGTTTCCATAGATGTATCTCGCGCAACAGTTATGTATACCGTCCCAATAAAACAATCTACGAGAACACTTTCATTGTAAAAATTTCTTTTGGAACGGTTATTTTTTCCCCACTTAATTTTTCCTCCTAAATTTTATTACACCCGCCAAAATAACCCATATTCATTTTATTTTTAACAATTTTAATAATCTAAATATTAAATAATTTTTCCATATTAGATTCCTTTCCCATTATGGAACCCTAGCACTGCAGACATTAGTGATGGACGAAAATCAGATCCCTCACACCAAAAAGATCGGACCCCGACTCCATTTTTGAAAACTCAAACTAGCCGTCTCTCACTCCTCTCATTAGGTAAATGAGATACCTTCGTTTTTCATTGAAAGGGACTGAACCCACCCTGAAAAACCTAGCACGATTAAGAAAACATAGGTTTGATGCTTGGATTCGAGGAGCTTTTCATCACCATTTTTCGGGTTTCAATTTGGTTTTCGACCGAAGATTAAATTTGTTTGCTACCGTACTGCTGATCTGCTGAGCTTCATCTTCGTTCTCTCAGTCTTTGTTTGGAATGTAAGTATTTAGTGATTTCCAGGTATGGTTATTTGCTTAACGATTTTCTTGTTGTAGGGCTCAAAGTTCAGATTTAATAGAAATGGTATGGTCTTTGTCGGCTTTGTTTGGTGTGAATTTTATTGGGATATTGTATGTCCAATTGTTTTGATGATTTGTTGTTGGTTAAATTCCAGTATCAGTTGTTAATGAATATGAAATTGTAAAATGACAGGCACTTTGCATAAATAATGGTAAAAATAGTACAATGTTTGAAGTGGTCACTGTAATCTTCTAAAATTGATATGTATTTGAAATCCAATGTCATATTTGGAGATGCTTGGTATTTAGAATTTATTAGCTCAAGCATAATAAACAAGTTATGTCAGCTCTTTTCAAGGCCAAGTTGAAGAAAGCCCGCCATGAGGCGTCTTGCTTAGTGATTTTGCTGGATGATATCCAGGATACTGATTTCCACCCACTACTCGATTTGTTGATGGAAGTTGATGTTCTGAGATTGATGCAGTAGATATTATAAAGATCTGTATGCACCCTGAGTTGGAAGTATCTTCATTCTTTGCTACGGGCTAGCAGTAGAAAACTACAAGTTATTGATCTCCAGTATATATTGTTTGGCAAGGACTTCTTGTTGTACGTATTGGCACAGTTTTATATTCTATTCCCAACTCTTTGCCACAATTGATAATTTGTTTTGATTTGTTGCAGTTGCAACTATTTTTTAAGTAGGTATATTTTGAAAAAGTAAATAAAGAAAGAAATGCATCTTCACAGTAGGGAATGAACCCGCTTCAATTATGAACCATGAATTGCATGTGATATTTTTTGCTAACATATAGAGACTTTTTCTATCTATTTCCTTTTGCAGTGGTATTGGGTAACAAACATGTTGATTCTATATTCTTTTTCACACTAATTTTTTTTTTGTGTGTTTTCACACTTGTAAACAGGCGCATGGGGCAGAATTGAGGTATCTTAATGCGGAACCTGTTCAAATTGATTGCATGAAAGTAGTTTATCTAGTCAGAGCTCAACTTGACTTGATGAAGTTCATTTGCTCACACATCAATAATGATATTTCTAAAAGGATTCAAAGGGAGTATTTTATTTATTTTGTCCCTCGCCGTGCAGTTGTATGTGAGAATGTTAGCCTTTTTTTTTGAAAAATATCTTAATAAACTTATTTAAGAATTTAGTTTGGCATGTATTTCTTATTAGCAATTGTATATAATTTTTGACAGATACTTGAGGAATAAAAAGTTCATTACCTTTTATCTTTGATCCTCACGGTCAGTTAAGTGCTCTAGCGCTTGAGTTTTTTTCTTTCTTTTTTGAACCTTCATAGTTGTGGAAATACTATAGTTAGTGTATCTTGAGTTATTTGATCACTCCAAAGTGTATGCAGTTAACATATGAAGGGCTGCTTGATGAGGTAAGAGTGATGTTCTTAGGATTGCTATGGATCTATATCTTTATTAAACTATTTAGGCAGCAGTTTATGGTTGTATAATATATCTGCTGCTTATAGAACAATAAACAAACTATATGCTCTGAGAATTTTAAAAGCTATCTCTAATAGGCTTCATGCAGTTTCTTGGTATCAATAATGGTATTGTGGAACTAGATACATCTATTATGGGTGTCCAGCAAGAAGGCAAGAAGATAAAGGTTCCCCATAATTCAAGGTCAGCTAGTTCCCTTGGTATTAAACTAGTTTCATTAAGAAGAAAGAATGTTGCACTTTTTGTTTGCGGGCTGTTACTTTGCTGAGTTCGTAGCCGAGTGTCAGCTTTCGCGGTCAGCCTATATTTGGCCTTTTAGTTTGATTTATTCTGGCAGAAAGAAACTATGCTGTTATTGTTCAATTGTTGAGTTCGGATCTGAGCTCCAACTCGTAGAGCTTGTTTGGTTGATTGATGTTTCTAACTCGAACAAGCGCTGGAATTCGTTACTCTTCTGCAGTAGGTATGTTCATGTCCAAAATTTTGTTCGAATCAATGATATGACAATTTGGTCTGCTCTATGCTATATTCATACTGGTTTACTCGATATTATCATGTTGGCTGTCAAAAGAACTTGAGTTCTCTGTTTGTTCTGCAATTTTGTTCATGTGAATCTAATTGCTAACTTTGGAGAAAAGCTAAAGAAGGCATATAATGGGTTGCAATTACCCCGTTCAATGTCCTCACGTTGTTAAGTAATTAGTAGCACATAGTCAATTCCTAACAGTATATGTAATGTATACCTGCGACATGTGCTTTAGCTATTTAGCGTAAGTTTCAAATGAAAACAAGATTCCTTGAATAATCAATGTTCTGTGGCAAACAACTAGTTAGTATTGTGCTCATACATTTTTACAATGTCCACATGATGTTTTTCACCAAGTAGATCTGATTTTTGATATCTTTATTTATGGTTTCTTCTCTTAATTTTATCCTTTTGTATATGAACCTTTATTTGCAATTCTTTGTGTATTATAATGGGAGAATCCATACCTAGATACAAAACGTGAAAATGAATGGCTATTTGATAAATATAAATATGATAAAATAGAGTAACTTGGTTGGAAGTTGATTCATTCCATTTTATTTGATTTACTGCCATGGCATATACAAGCTTTTTCTATTGTGAAATTCATGTGGTTTGTCTCCTTGGCATTTGTTTGGACGCAGTAGTTGAGTTGGTTTTCTGGTTTAATTGGTAATTGGAGTACTCAAGAGCTTAATTCATTTTATATCTATGAAAGGTTTGTTAAATTGGACAGATTGGTTAAAAGTTACAATTAGAAAAATGAAAGGGAAGATGCAACCAACGCATTCTCTACTTAGAAAGTTACAATTAGAGAAAATTCCACTAATCTATTCTTATTTAATGACTTTATTTATTTTCTTTTATAGGTGGAGCAACTGAATAAATGGAAGACGGAGAAGGTGGAGTAACTGAAGAAGGGGAAGATGTGGATAGTGAAGATGTAGACCTTACTTAAGAAGAACTTCGAGTTGTCGTTGATATTCTTGGAGTCTTTTGTTATAACATTTGAAACTTTAACTTTTGAAGTGTTGCACTGTAAAACTTATGTAATTGGGTTAAAATATATTTGCTATTATCGTTATTTTTAGCTTATTAGATATGAAAGATTATGATGTATTTTATCTTTTCATTTATATAATTTCCAGGTTATAATTACAAATATTTCCAGAGAGTAATATCAATTAAACATTTAAAATAGCCTAATAGAAACATTGAAATAAGCATAAATGTCGCTGCCATAGATATTCTAAATCATTCCTATAGGTCTTGAAAATCGTTCCATAAAGTGTGACAAACTGATGCAATAGAAACAAAACCGTTACAGTAGAGCTGTACATAACCGTTGCAATAGCATACATAACCGTTGCAATAAATGTGATGACCCGGCCCGTCATAATGCGAGTTATCACCCTGTTTTCCCCATTATATTCTTGTTCATGTTTCAATATGTATGTTTGGTGAGTTTGAGTCGATTCGGATTGAGTTTGATTGGAATTGAGACAAATAGTCTCTTAGAAGAAGGAATAGATGGGAAAAGTCAACCAGATGTTAACTTGTGAGTTAGAGAGCTCGGAATCGAATTCTGATGATTCGGTCAGCTCCGGGAGGTCATTTTTGAGCTAGGAGAGCGATCATAATGGAATTTGGAGGTCCGGTGTAGAAATAGGCTTGAATTGGCTAAGGTTGAATTTTGGCGAAATTCGAACGGTAGGTGAGATTTTGATCCGAGAGTTGGAATGGAATTTCGACAGTTGCAGTAGCTCCGTTAGGTGAATTTGGATATGAATGCAAAATTTCAGGTCATTCGGACGTCGTTTGGTCGGGTTTTTGATCGAATAAGAATTTTGAAAGTTATAGTTAAACTTAAGCTTGAATTTGCTGAAAACGGACGACTTTGATGTTAACGATAGTGATTTTCTGATTCGAGCAAGTTGGAATGAGGTAATTGATCATGTCTGTATATTTTGTTGAGGTCTCGGGGGTCTCGGGTGTGTTTCGGCTGTCCAACGGGTCATTTTTGGAAAATTTTTGCCGTTTTGATCATAAATGTAATGATCCAAAGGTCTATTTTTAGTTCTAGAGATCCAAATGTGATTTTGAGACTTCGAGAATTTAAATCATGAATTATAGGACGGATCTGGAAATTTTGGTTTAATTTCATCACGCGATATGTGAGTTAATTGTTTAACGAGCGAAATTGGTATTGAAATGAGAAAATGAGCTCCAAATTCAGTTTTGTTTGAACCACTAGATCCATATCAAAATTACGGAGCCATAGGAAAAAGAATCGTCTAATTTCGAGTTCGTATGATGGAGTTAGAGCCATTTTAGAAAAAAATGGTTGTGCTGCAATTTAGAAAAAACAAAATGATGGAATGAAAAGTGCTGTGAAGAGTACCCATGAATAGTAGATGTGTACAGTATCATGTACAGTAGATGTGAACAATACCCTTGAATAGTAGATGTGAACAGTGCCCGATGCGGGTGAACATTACCTCGCGTGAACAGTGATTCCAAAAAATGGCAGCATATCCGCGAGTTTGGTTATTTCTTCACCATTTTCAACCATTTTTGAGAGCTTTTGAACAGTATTGAAGGGGTTTCGACTGGGAATCGTTGGAGGTAAATTTTATGAGTTTTTTATACAAGAATCATCCATGGAATTCATGAATTTATGGCTAAAAATCAAGAAAATAGGGCTTGGAGCAAAAACCTTAAATTTAGGATTTGTAGGACCATTTGTGGTCCGAATTGGAAGTTCTTGGTATGTACGGGACTCGTGGCAAGACGAGGATTTCGAAAATGTAAATTTCAGAATTTTTCGTGACGTGGGCCCCGGTCTCGGATTTTGCCAATTTCGTGATTTTGAGTATTTTTCGAGTTCTTTCGATTGGGTTATGTCCCATTAGCATATTATGATGTGTTACTTATGATTTTGGATAGATTGGATGCGTGTGGATGCTAGTTTGAGGAGCAAAGGCGTCGCGGGCATGAGTTTTCGCCGGTTCGAGGTGAGTAATATTTGTATATGATGCCCTGAGGGTTAGTAAACCCCGGACTAGCACATCCTAGTACTCTATTGAGGTGACTTGCACGCCGGATAACGGGCGTGGGGTAGAGCACCATTGGGATTGTGACTTGGTCCGTCCCGCTTAATAAATAATAACACCTAATTGCTTGAAATTGAGTTGACACCCTAATAAAGATATTAACTATCACGAGTCGGACTGATTATCATGTTTTGGGCTTCGTGCCTATTATCTGAATCCTTCAGGGAATGGTGTTAGTGTCTTGATAATACCGTGCATATTTTTATCTCAATCTAAGGTTTTAAAATGGTATTTTGCTACTCAGCATTTTTATAAGATTTGAAAAACTTGAACAAGGTTTTGATGACATTTTTAGCTGTGAGATGATATGATACTGTTGCTCGAGGGGCTTTTTGATTATTCGTTAGACTGATTGGGGCCGAGGGACATATGTGAGGGCATGACAATTTATGTTAGGAGGCTTTCAGGCCTCGATTGATATGTGAGCATATGCATATACATGCATGGATCGGACTGCATGCTGCAGTAGCTTGTTGCATGGATCAGACTGCATGCCGCAGTAGTATACGGATCGGGCTGCACGTCGCAGCAAGAGTGATATTGATATTGCACTTGGGCTGTAGGAGCCCCTCCGGAGTCTGAACCCCCACAGTGAGCGCGGGCGCCTTTGCATGGATCGGGCTATACGCCACAGCGTCATATGCATTGCATGACATACATACATTGGTTAATTTGTACTACATGGCATAACATATCGCACGCATACATTATTGGCACACACTCATTATTTGCCTTGTTGACCAGATCCCCTGGTGGAAATTGTTAAGGAGTGCTGAGCCCAAGAGGCTGATTTGAGTGCAGACTTGCACTGCTTGAGGTTGTACCCACGTATTGGTATGTTATATGAAAGAAAGAGAAGTTAAAATGAGATTTCTAAGTAATCTACTCACATATGCTGGAAAGGAATAAAAATGATTGTGTATTGTAGTTTAAAGACAGTTATGTATTATATAGCATGGGATAGTGCTTTGTGTGGTTTTATTTTCCTCAGTATTATTTACTTTTATTACCGCTGAGTTGGAAGTACTCACACCCGACTCCTTGCACCTTGTGTGCAGATCCAGGTACATTACAGCAGAGTTAAGACCATATCTGCTCGGAGAGCTTTACTTGGACAGTGGAGGTAGCTGCCAGCGTCCGCAGGACCTGTCTCTCCAATTTTTTCTTCATTTTCTTAGTCTAATCTACATTTGCGCACAGTTGTATACACTATCATAGCTTTATATTCTCGTAGAGGCTCATGACTTATGACTCCTGGTTCGGTGGGAGGTTTATACTGGTTTTGGGATGTCTAATCCCGATGTGTTGGATATTATTTCCATTATATTCTCATTATTTATGCTTAAAAAGGGTAAAGTGTGAGTTGATAGCTCTTAGTTATAGTTGATTGGTCAGGCTAGCCTAGCAATGTGTTGGGCGCCATCACGACCGGGTTTTGGGATCGTGACAAGTTGGTATCAGAGCCTAGGTTACTAGGCCTCATGAGTCGTGAGCCAGTTGGTAGAGTCTCATGGATCGGTACGGGGACGCCTGTGCTTATCCTCGGGAGGCTGCAAACGTTTTAGGAAACACTTCACAATCTTGGAATTCATATCGTGCGTACTCGATTCAGCTTGAGATATAATTCTTGAAATTCCTTCCACACATCTGTATGCACTCAGTAATATAATTATTGTGATGGCTTGTGACTCCCCGATTGAGGTGCGTGATGTAATCTCTATAAGTTTTATGTTGGGCCGGTCTGGAGGACTTGAGGCCGAATCTTTGCCTATGGCTTGAGCACCGAGGTGCTAATTTTGCGAGCTGGTATTATGAACTTATATGTTCAGTATTGTCCTTAATTGTAGGAATGGTGGCTAGATAGATATGTAATGAGTATGTTGGTACTGTGTAATGTGATGGAAGTGGAAGGTATACAGAAATATTAAGGAAAGAAAATGTTCTTACATGGTGGAATAGCCTAGATAATGGAGGGTTGAAATGTATTTTCTATGTGTTATGATTCAAATAGGTGAAACGCATGTTCACGTATCAATTTTGATAATATAATACATGTGGTTTTGAGATTAATGTTGTTTATATACATTATGATGCTTTGTCAATTTGTGGACGTGTTGTTAGGATGATTTTGGTGGTTCTCTCGCAGGTGGATAGGCCCAATTACAAAGGAAACTCTGCCAAAATTTTTGAAAATTTTGGGACTTAGTAAAAAAATTTGTCACATAAGGAGTGGCTTAACTGTTGTGTAACTAAATGCAAGAATTGTAGAAGAGTTAAAATTTTTGATGATTCGAGTCTCCACCCAAGCTAGTAAATGACTTGAGTTCATTCTCACTATAACATTGTGGCGTCATTTGAATAAGAATGCTATGAGTGGTCAAAAGTTTTTTGATATATGGCTTCGAGCTAAGTTGGGGAGGTTGCTATTTATTAACTGATTGCACTACTGTGTGCTATGTTGGTTCTATCTTTAAGTATGTTGGGGAAAATTCGGACAAAGGTTATGGTGCTTCGTAGATGTAAAGAAATACTAGGATGCTTTGAACTGCTATTGGTAAAGAATGTTCGGTGTATAGAAAAGAAAGATAGCTAATTGTACCTGTAGGTAATCATTGTCACACCTCCTTTTTACCGCACCCGCGAGGATGCAAAGAGTTTTTCCAATTAAAGGACAATCGAGATGGGATTTATTTAATTATTTCAGAGTCGCCACTTGGGAGATTTATGGTGTCCCAAGTCACCGGTTAAATCCCGAATCGAGGAAAAGAATGACTCTATTTAACAGTCCGCGAACCAGAAATCCGGATAAGGAATTCTATTAACCGGGAGAAGGTATTAGGCATTCCCGAATTCCGTGGTTCTAGCACGGTCGCTCAACTGTCGTGTTTGGCTTATCTATCTGCTTTTTACAATTATGTACTTAGTGCAAGTTAATATCCCTCTACCGCTTTTATTATTGGTTATGATTTACGAAAGAGAAAGTTGCTTAAAAAATATGCTTTCGAATCACGTCACATGAAATGCACCCGGATCCTCGACATATTCTTATTCAACATTTCGGGGTTTGGATTTGGGTCGCATGAAATGCACACCCGTATTTAAGAAGGTAGGACTAAAATATGCGCCCGGAGCGATTACTTATTTACATTGTCGAGGAAGACGTGATATTTGCTAAGAAACGACACATCTCGAAATCTAAGTATTTTATATGTACATTTATAAAGGCCTTGCGATTAGTGTAACTATTGGGCGAGGCACACCTTTAATTCAAATCTAAAGCGAACTACATCCCACTGTATTTTTACTTAGGAGTTGATTCCAAATTATTTAAAACTTGCTACGAACCACACCACATGAAATGCGCCTGTGGTTCCTGACATGCTTTATTTGCTCTTGCCCGAAATTGGGGTCGGGTCGCATGAAATGCACCCCCGACTCTTTTAATCTAATTACGTCATTCCGTTGAGTAATAACTCCCTAGGTAATCTTGCTTTTAACATAAGATCTAACATTTAACGGATTTGGAGATTACACACATGAGTAGAGAAGATTGAACAGAGATACAACAGACTAATTCGGGTTTACGCGCATATCTAATGATAGTGTATCTTTGGTCTAGCTACATTTTCCATAACAAAACTAGCAATACCAACTTAATTAAAGAATAACAGAACGTAACCAAATATAAGAACTTTGGACGACTACATGATTCAATAGACTTTAAGCATAAGCTTCAAACTTCATTCTTTTCGAACCAAGGAATTACAATAACAGAGATGTGTACCTGGAATGCGGAAGAACGAAGATGATACATTACAAATACCTCCTACAGTAGCTTCAAGTCGAAATTCAAGTTATATTTAACTTATAACATCCCTCAATGGCAATGCAATACCATAGAAGTGACTTAACCTAATCCAAGTATTATCTTGTAGTTTGTTATCCTAACAACTTAACCAACATACAAGCAAGCTTAAGAAAAATTAGTAGTATGTTACACTCATATTAGCCAGTAGTAAAAACTTGAAATTTTAGCCAAGCACAGCTCATAATTATCCTTAATGACAACACAACCTCAACGAAGTATTGTTCTTCACTATGACTAACTTTAGATGTTGAAATATGGCGTAATCCATTTGCAAGACTTGAAATAACCTAGGGTTGATATGAAAACCATGAGAGATTATTTTACAGAGCATAAACCACTTAAAACAACCTCCTATATGAGCTGGAACCACCCAAAAATCAGCAACAACGAGAAGAACAAGAAGCTTACTAGCGCCACGGGATTCCCGACGCTTGATTTGTGTTGTTTGCCCTTTGTTTGGGTCTTGGATCATGAGAGAACCTTGAGAGTAATAACCACACACGACCAAACCACAGCATACAAACCAAACAGGAAACCAGTGGCCTTTTCTCACAAATAGCAATCAAGCAGTCACCAAAGCTCTAATGAAACAGTGGCCAGGATCTATGTGAATGGCTATATGCTTTTCAATCTTTCTCTATGTGTTTTCGAAATGTGTCTTTTGCTGTGTGTGTCTCCCTCTTTCAATCTCCAAGTTTTTCTTTTTAGCTCTCTCTTTTCTCTCCTATGACTCTCCAGTGTTCTATACTTATAGTTGCAAACAAATGAAACTCCAAGATACAATAATCAGAAAGCCAATTCTGCCCATCCTCCTCTCTGTCTAACCCATCAAACTCCCTGCATTCTCCACTATCTAGTGTCCAATGTATGGACTATAACCATTAAATACACTGGTGGCAGGACACTAGTGGGCTGCCCTGCTGCACAGCAGGTTCCACTAGTCCCTTGTATGGGTATGTGATTAAATAACTATCCTTAATCAAATTATGACAACTGCATCTAACTAACTCCTAATCCAGAATTGAACACACAACCAAAGCCTAGACTTGCATTGCCTACGGGCAGACCAGAACATGAACAATCATACAAACAAACATAATTTGTTGACGACGTTAAATAAACTAACTATACGAAGCTATTGCAACATTGAACTTAAACAAGAATTGGTAAAAGAATGGGAATCGACCAAATAAAAGGTCTGTTGAGAAGGGTAGAAGAATGCTAAGAATTTCTGAAACTAAACACAACCACATACACGGATTACAAACAACAAACGTAAGGAACACGAATTACCTCAAAAGAAATCTGCCGAACCAAGCTTCGAACTATGGTTTGGAACTATTGAAGCCAAACGGGCTTTAATCGAGATGTTCTCGATTGAGAACACCTAGACTAAAGTCCCTTGGACTTCAATTACGACTAATTTGGCTCGAATTTGGCTTTTTCGAAAACTAGGGTTCTTTGGACTCGATTTTAGGGCTTTTATGATTCGGGCAAGATTTGAGGTAAACCCAAGCCGGCGGGGGTATGAGGGAGGCCATGGGAGGGTTTGGGGTGAGTTTGGGGTGATTTGGCATTGGTTCGAGTTTGACTCGAATCTTCAAATGAAGATTCGAGGAGCTCCGGAGTGATTCGAGGTAAACGAAGGCTGGGTTCGTAATGGGGGAGGTGAGGGGAAGATTTTGGTATTAGTTTGGTGGCCATTGGCCTACCGGAACCGCCGTGAGGCGATTTCCGGCAGGCGGAGCACGGCGGAGGAGGGCGGGGGTCAAGAGACCTGGTCTCTGAAGGTGGGGAGACGGTTGAGGGGGGGTCTGAAAGGGGGGGCGGGGTATGAAAATGAGTTTATATACGAGATATGAGATTGAATCCTGATCGTTGGATCATTTATGATCAACGATCAGGATCCCCTTCACTTAAACCAAACGGTGTCGTTTGGTTAAGTCTCAGCCTGAATGTATATTGGAATTAAAAGATTAATCTGGGCCGTTGGATAATAAAATCCAACGGTCCAGATCAAGCGTTACATTCTGATGCTGGGCGGGTATTGGGCTGGAGCGTGTGGGCTGGACGGGTGAGGGTTTGGGCCAATTTTTGGACTAAAATATGGCCCGAGTCTACTCTTCATGATGCATTATATGTATATGTATGTATATATATATATATATATATATATATATATATATATATATATATATATATATATATATATATATATATATATATATATATATATATATATATATATATATTAACCTATAACACAACTATTTTTTACTACAATTATCCCACATAATTACATATCACTTGAATGTAAACCGTATAATTTGATATTAAACACTAAAAAATGCAAAACCTAATGTATATTTTTGTATTTTATTAGTTTAAATAAATAAACATGCACACAAAAAGATAAAATAACACAAAATCACAAAAATCATGCCCAACACGAAACTATTTTTTTTTATTTTGAATTTTCTGGGAGTACTTCTCAGGTAAGGCAAAAATCACGTGCTCACAGCTGCCCCTCTTTGCGCGTAAACACGCAGAGTTTTCGTGCAAAGATAAGTGAGCGGATATAAGCGATTTTGCCCATTCGAGTACTCCGTATGAAGCATTTTGGAAAAGTCTTGACCGAACCTTGCTTCAAAGGTCTCCTACATATCCCTGGCTAAAAGGGAATCAGGTCAATGTAGTTCGGGAAGTTCTGGTAGCTGGAACTACCATGACTGTTGCGATCTTGCCGTTACTGCCGTTACTGTTGTTGCCACTGCTTAGGTGATCTCCTTGTTACACCGTACTAAGCAACAAAACAAGAAGCTAGACTAAGTTACGGTACTACAAGTTCTTATCTATCCTTTTTAACTTGATCTTGTCGCGCTCCTTGTCATCACTGTCGACTTGGTGTTCCTTCGATGCTTCTCCTCTTCGCCAATTGTTATCTTGGCCTATCTTGATCGCGAACTCTGACCATTGTTTCCTTCTTCATGATCTTTGAACTATTTTCCTTCGCAATCGAATCTATCGTTACGATCCTTGTTCCTCACTAACTACGATCGGGATTCATGCGGAGATTTCGTTACACTCGACCGCTTTCCTCGACCGAATTAAAATAGATCGCCACCCCATTCTCCAGGGCGGGCTCACGACTTCAACTACTACTTCAAAATAAAATCGCCACTCCATTCTCCGGGCGGGCTCCCTGACTTCAACTACTACTCAAAATAAAGTCGCCACTCCGTTCTCCAGGCGGGCTCCCTGACTTCAATTACAACTTCAAAAATAAAATCGCCACTCCATTCTCCAGGCGGGCTTCCCGACTTCAATTACAACTTCAAAATAAAATCGCCACTCCATTCTCCGGGCGGGCTCCCTGACTTCGGCTACTACTTCAAAATTAAATCGCCACTCCATTCTCCGGGCGGGCTCCCGACTTCGATTACTACTTCAAAATTAAATCGCCACTCCATTCTCCGGGCGGGCTCCCGACTTCGACTACAACTTCAAAATAAATCGCCACTCCATTCTCCGGGCGGGCTCCCGACTTCGACTACAACTTCAAAATTAAATCGCCACTCCGTTCTCCGGGCGGGCTCCCGACTTCGACTACGACTTGAAATTAAATCGCCACTCCGTTCTCGAGGCGGGCTCCCCGACTTCAGCTACAACTTCGAAATTAAATCGCCACTCCATTCTCCGGGCGGGCTCCCGACTTCGACTACAACTTCAAAATTAAATCGCCACTCCGTTCTCCGGGCGGGCTCCCGACTTCGACTACAACTTCAAAATAAATCGCCACTCCGTTCTCCGGGCGGGCTCCCTGACTTCGATTACTACTTCAAAATTAAATCGCCACTCCATTCTCCGGGCGGGCTCCCTGACTTCGACTACTACTTCAAAATAAAATCGCCACTCCGTTCTCCGGGCGGGCTCCCACTGACTTCGACTACTACTTCGAAATAAATCGCCACTCCGTTCTCGAGGCGGGCTCCTGACTTCGACTACAACTTCGAAATTAAATCGCCACTCCATTCTCCGGGCGGGCTCACGACTTCAACTTCAACTCGCCGATTTCATCCTATCTTGATTACCTTCGCTTGCCTCTTGTACCATTTCCTTCTGCGTTGCCTCTCGGACCACCTTATCCGAATTATCTTGTCTTGGAATTGCCTTCCCACGGGTCGTATTACTTTTTCTTCGGGCTGTTGGGGGTATTTTGGAGCTGTTTACTCGCCTGCTGGGGATGATGCTGCTGAGAAGTATTCTTTGTTTCCTCATTCCCTTCCTTCTTCCCATACCTCCTCTGGGACTCGCGCTTTTGCCTCCTCGAGCAAATTATGGAATGTAATACTGTTGGAGGAATCTCGAAGCCATTGTTTTATTTTCCCACAACTGCTGGGGGTGATACCGGGCTCAAAGATCATTCCGTCTTGTGTTGCTTTCTACCCTTGCCCCCTGGGTCTTTGCTTTCAAGAAAATTTTCGCAACAGGAGAAAATTTTCTGCCCTAGTTTGATAAAATTCTGGACGGTATGCTTTTCTGCCAACGAACCCTCTTTTCCTGCTTTTAAATCAAAGAAAAATTGTTAGTTTCAAAATGCGGTGGGTGGTCGTGCCACTCTTGTTGGGGCCATTTTCTTTCAGCTGCTTGGCCTCTCTCGAACTTTGAGGGCGACGTTGACGCTTTCTGGGGACGATGCTTTTTCCACGAACGACCTCTCATCTTTCCTTTTATTCCACTCTTTGGTTTGATCCGACTCTTTTTAGCCGGTGATCTATTGCGTGAAATCATCTTTCGGACATGCCACATGTGTCCATCATACTCCATAATTCTTGCGAACCTTCCACTCAGCTTGTCATCCCAATCTTACTATCGTAACGACTTCTGTCTTATTGCCTCGTTCCATGCCTATTCACTTTCAATATACTGCTTTGGGAGACTTGGTAGTAAGCTTTGAAAAATCAATTTTCGAAAATGAAAGAAAAGAAAAGAATACTGACCGCAAATGACAAAAGAAGAGAAAAACTTTTCTGAACTCAAAAATAGGAAAACTTATCTGAATGTGTGCCTGATCCGATGGTTATGCCGCGCCTTTGAGATTAAACTACCCAGTCTATTCATATCAATCACTTTCTGATGCCGCATCCTGCTAGAGGTAAACGGATGTCCAAACCCTGTCTCGTGCAGGCATCTTGTAACCATCTCGTCTTGTCACCTCACAGTGCCCTTCAAAGGGTTTTCACTAATGAGATTCTCTCATTTCTCTCTATCTCCCGTCGCCTTAAGGTGCCCGTAAAGGTTTTCACCGTAAGACTCTCTCATTTTACTTCTCTCAACTTCCTTCGCCTTAAGGTGCCCGCGAGGGTTTTCACAGTTAAGACTCTCTCATTTACGCTTTCTTTCCCTGCGTCGGGGTATCACCCACGAGATTCCCTCTAGAGCGTTATCCCCTTTCGGCTCGTGCATCCTGGATTCAATCGAGGGTCGGGATGTCACTCTTGGCTTCCGTCCCCATGACTTGGCACTTCTCGAATACTGATCGAGAGGTCTTTCTGGTTCTTGATATGGTTTCCGCGCGTGAGGCTGAAGAAAGGGGTTTAGCCTCGACGGTTAGCTTGTTACAACTTTCGGAATCCACACTATCTTTCAAACGAAACAATGACTTCTGCCCCAGTTTTATTGCTTGGGGGATTTTTTGATTTTTATTTTATTATGACCGAGCGGTGTGGCGCCTACGTATCCTTCTTGAGGAATCAGGTCGAACGTAGTTCACTTTTTCTTGTATTACTTCTTTGTTTCTTTTCTATTCTGTTACACATCTTCCTTGATGATTTCGAAAGAGGGTATATGAAAGAATAATTAAGGCTCAAATGGGGAACAAAGGTTAAAGTGTTTGGGTAGTAGAAAAATTGCCTCTGTCATTTCATTCTCCGAAAAATGCCAAATACACACAAACGAAACCAAACGTTGACAAATGCATTAAAGAATTACACATAATATCTCTTAGCTGCATCAGAATTGATAGCCATATCGGTGCATCTTCCCTCGACATCAGTCAGACACAGAGCGCCGTTGGACAATACTCTAGTCACCACAAAAGGTCCCTGCCAATTTGGAGCGAACTTGCCTTTCGCTTCGGCCTGATGGGGTAGAACTCTCTTCAGCACATGCTGTCCCACTTCAAATCTCCCGGGACGTACCTTCTTGTTATATGCTCTCGCCATTCTCTTTTGATACAATTGGCCGTGACATACTGCTGTCAATCTCTTTTCATCGATCAAGCTCAATTGCTCTAATCGGGTTTTGACCCACTCGTCGTCATCAATCTCAGCTTCAGCGACAATTCGGAGGGATGGAATTTCAACTTCTGCGGGTATTACTGCTTCAGTCCCGTACACCAATAAGTAAGGAGTTGCACCTACTGAAGTCCGGACGGTAGTGCGATAACCGAACAGTGCAAATGGTAACTTTTCATGCCACTGCCTAGACCCTTCTACCATCTTCCTCAATATCTTCTTTATGTTCTTGTTTGCTGCCTCGACCGCACCGTTTGCTTTTGGGCGATACGGTGTGGAATTTCGGTGTGTAATCTTGAACTGTTGACATACCTCTTTCATCAATCCACTGTTAAGATTTGCACCGTTATCTGTAATGATCATCTTTGGAATTCCGAACCTACAAATGATGTGGGAGTGTACGAAGTCCACTACCGCCTTCTTGGTCACTGATTTGAATGTTTTGGCCTCCACCCACTTGGTAAAATAATCAATCGTTACCAGAATGAACCTATGACCATTGGAAGCTGCAGGCTCAATAGGTCCGATAACATCCATACCCCATGCGACAAACGGCCATGGTGCGGACATTGTATGCAATTCAGTCGGCGGAGAATGAATCAAATCTCCGTGTATCTGACACTGATGGCATCTTCGCACGAAACTTATACAATCCCGCTCCATAGTGAGCCAATAATATCTTGCTCGAAGAATCTTCTTTGCCAATACGTATCCGCTCATGTGTGGTCCGCAAACTCCCGAGTGTATATCCGTCATAACTGTTGTGGCTTGACTTGCATCTATACATCTCAACAATCCCAAATCTGGGGTTCTTTTGTACAACACCCCTCCACTAAGGAAAAATCCGTTCGCCAACCGCCGAATAGCTCGCTTTTGATCTCCAGTTGCTTGCTCTGGGTATGCTCCTAACCCGAGGTATTCCTTGACATCATGAAACCACGGCTCGCCATCCACCTCTTCCTCTATCACATTACAATAAGCATGTTGATTCCGAACCTGGATATGTAACGGATCGACACGAACCTTGTCTGGGTGGTGTAGCATTGATGCTAAAGTAGCCAACGCGTCGGCAACCTCATTATGCATCCTTGGGATGTGCCTGAATTCTACCGATCGAAAGCGTTTGGTCAAATCGTGCAAACACTGACGATATGGGATAAGCTTTAAATCTCTGGTTTCCCATTCTCCCTGAATCTGATGTACCAGAAGGTCCGAGTCCCCCAAGACCAAGACGTCCTGTACATCCATGTCCACCGCTAATCGCAGCCCCAAGATACATGCCTCGTACTCGGCCATATTATTGGTGCAGTGAAAACGCAGTTGAGCAGTAACAGGATAATGATGTCCTGTTTCAGATATGAGCACAGCCCCTACTCCGACTCCTTTTGCGTTCGCCGCTCCGTCGAAGAAGAGCTTCCACCTTGGATCCTTGGTTAGTTCTAACCCCTCAATTTGCAATACCTCTTCGTCTGGAAAATACGTCCTCAAAGGTTCGTATTCGTCGTCAACGGGATTCTCGGCTAAGTGATCGGCCGGGGCTTGAGCTTTCATAGCCGTCCTTGTCACGTATATGATGTCGAACTCCGTAAGTAATATTTGCCATTTTGCTAACCTCCCTGTAGGCATAGGTTTCTGGAAAATATACTTCAACGGATCCAAACGCGAAATGAGGTAAGTGGTGTAAGAAGACAAATAGTGTTTCGGCTTTTGGGCTACCCAAGTCAGGGCGCAACATGTCTTTTCTAGATGAGTGTACTTGACCTCGTGGACTGTAAATTTCTTACTGAGGTAGTAAATGGCCCGTTCCTTCCTGCCAGTAAGATCATGCTGCCCCAGTACGCAGCCGAACGAATTCTCCAAGACCGTCAGATAAAGAATCAGGGGTCTACCTGGCTCAGGCGGAACTAGTACGGGTGGATTTGACAGATATCCTTTGATCCGGTCAAACGCTTCCTGACATTCTGCCGTCCATTCTATCGCCGCGTCTTTTTTCAATAGACGGAATATGGGTTCACAAGTTGCCGTGAGTTGGGCAATAAACCTACTGATGTAATTCAACCTTCCCAACAGACTCATTACCTCTGTTTTATTCTTCGGCGGGGGTAACTCCTGAATGGACTTGATTTTGGATGGGTCCAGCTCAATGCCCCGTCGGCTGACGATGAATCCTAGCAACTTTCCCGACGGAACTCCGAATGCGCATTTGGCTGGATTGAGCTTGATGTCGTATCTTCGAAGTCTTTGAAAGAACTTACTGAGGTCAGCAACATGGTCCTCTTGACGTCTGGATTTCACGATCACATCATCCACGTATACTTCAATTTCCTTGTGTATCATGTCGTGGAATACCGTAGTCATTGCCCTCATATATGTTGCTCCTGCATTCTTCAAACCGAACGGCATCACTCGGTAGCAATAAGTTCCCCACGGTGTGATAAAAGCCGTCTTTCTGCGTCCTCTTCATCCATCAAAATCTGATGATATCCCGCATAACAGTCCACAAAGGATCCGATTTCGCGTCCGGCGCAATTATCAATCGGGATATGGATATTGGGAAGCGGGAAATTATCCTTAGGACTCGCCTTGTTGAGATTGCGATAGTCCACACATACTCTGATCTTTTCGTCTTTCTTTTGCACCGGTACTACGTTAGCCAACCATTCAGGGTATCGAGTGACGCGAATGACTTTCGCCTGTAGCTGCTTGGTTACTTCCTCCTTGATCTTCACACTCATCTCCGTCTTGAATTTCCGCAGTTTTTGCTTGACGGGAGGATATGCCGGATCAGTGGGTAATCTATGAACCACTAGATCAGTGCTGAGTCCGGGCATGTCGTCGTACGACCATGCGAAAATATCTTTAAACTCCATGAGTGTTTTGATCAATTCTTCTCTCAGATTGGGTTCAATATGGACACTTATCCGGGTTTCTTTGACGTCATCCGCATTCCCTAGATTAACGGCCTCGGTATCATTTAAATTCGGTTTGGGTTTTTCCTCGAAGTGACTTAATTCTTCACCGATTTCTTCTACGGCTTCATCATCGCCGTACTCTGACTCACTCTCGTCACTTCTTATTTCATGCGTTATTATTTCCAAACCCGATTGACTTTCTAGACTGGGTTGATTAATCTTTAAGCACGCCATATCATTAAGATCAGTTGCAAGAAGGCTGTTCAGAAAAGTAAAAAGAAGGAAAAATAAACAAAATTAGACACGAAGGGAATCAAACTTCATTAAATGGGAACTGTACAAGGGAAAACAAACTGCAAACTTAAATCAAAAATGAACTAAAAACAACGGGATTTTACTCCGGGGACAAACCCCCAATACAAAATTTCGAAAGAAAAACAATCCAAGACAAACTACCAAGACTCCTTCCGGACAGGGAGAGGAGTAGCCTTCCAATTATTCAGTTTTGCCTTTGGTCCCACAAACTGTATCTCGGCGTGACTGGATCCTTCACCGTCCTCGAGCATACATACGTCTGTGAATAGGTCCTCGAACTTCCTGAAGAACTCTTCGTCTGGCCTGATCGTAGGACCGGGAATCTTTGTCGTTGGATGTCCTCTTGCTCCGGACCTGACAAAAGATTGGGAAAGGCGTGGAACAGGTTTTGGGAGCACCCATGTCTTCTGCTTACTCTTCTTGGCTCGTCGGATGTCCTCTGATGTTGGCTGGAATCCCAGACCGAAGGTTCCCAAGTTCTCGACCACAGATACCGATTGTATGATTCCTTGCAGAGATGCGCCTAAACCTTTGCCGGGTATGAAACCATTTCTCAGCATTTCATGAGCCACCATGACGTCTGCGGTAATTATTCTGTCATTGGGAATACATTCCCTTCTGGAACTCGGTTGGCGGACACCACATCGCAGACCTGATATACCCACGGCCCAACATCTTCTTCTGTTTCAACAAAGGGAATGATGGTGCCTGATTGTGGATCGTTCTCTCCATGGACGACGATCTCTTGTTGGTCCCACTCGAACTTGACGAGTTGGTGCAAGCTGGATGGAACTGCTCTTGCGGCATGGATCCATGGTCGCCCTATCGGGAGGTTATATGACACCACCATGTCCAGCACCTGGAATTCCATGGTGAACTCCACTGGCCCAATTGTCAAGATTAGCACTATGTCACCAACCGACGCTTTGCCTCCTCCGTCAAACCCTCGAACACATACGATGTTCTTGCGTACCCTGCCGATGTCTACTTTTAATTTGCCCGGTGTAGAGAGAGGACAAATGTTAGCACTGGACCCATTATCGACAAGGACTTTGGTAACCACCGCCTCCTCACACTTCACCGTAAGATATAAAGCCCTGTTATGCTCAGTGCCTTCCTCAGGCAACTCGTCGTCGGTGAAGGTGATCCGATTTGCTTCGAAGATCCGATTGGTGATCTTCTCCAAATGGCTCACTGAGATTTTATCCGGTACATGTGCCTCATTCAGGACTTTCATCAATGCTTGCCGATGTTCTTCAGAATGTATCAGCAAGGATAGCAATGATATTTGCGCCGGAGTCTTCTTCAACTGCTCTAAGACAGAGTAGTCATGCAGCTTCATCTTTTTCAAGAATTCTTCCGCTTCTTCATCGGTTACCGGCTTTTTCAATGCTGCCGGAGTGGTCTTCCTCAATTCCGCAGGGGCAAAACATCTCCCCGAGCGGGTCAACCCTTGGGCTTCACAAACTTCCTCTTTCACCTCCTTTCCTCTGTAGGTCGTTGTAATCCGAGCATAATTCCATGGGACGGCCCGGCTATCAGTTACTGGCAGCTGTGTTGCCGGCTGGATGATGAAAGGATCCATTCGAACGCCTGCTACTGTCAAGATGGGCTTGATTGCTGCCCCTGGTACAACTATCTTGGCCGGCTTCACCGGTACTTCGTTCACACTTTCCTTTCCTGCTTCCGACTCTCCTGGTATGTCCTTCTTGCCACTGGGCGACTCATCAAGGCTTGGCCCTTTTCTCGTTCCTGCCCCGCTAGACTTAGTCATCATTACAGTCTGAGAGGCTTTCTCCTTTCCTTCCTCCGCCCGTACCAACTCGATCATATTGGTCTCATGATGAGTTGGAAGCGGGTTTTGGTTGATGTTGGGCTCTGTTGGAGTATGGACCTCAATCCTGCGAGTGTCAATGAGCTCCTGGATGGCCGTCTTTAGCCTCCAACACTTTTCTGTATCGTGCCCCGGACATCCCGAGCAGTAGGCACAATTTACTGAATGGTCCAGGTTCTTCGGGAGGGGGTTTGGTAGCTTAGCTTCAGCCGGATTTAGCAACCCTACTTGCTTCAACCGGTGGAACAGACTGGTGTAAGACTCTCCTAAGGGAGTGAAAGTCTTTGGCCTCGGCGCCCTGTCGCCCCTGAATGCCTGGTTCGGACGGAAACTCGTGCCCGAGGGGTTTCCGTAAGCTCTTGGGGGTGGGTGATTGTTTTGCGGGTTTGGTGCACGCCACGGTGCATGGACAGGAGGTGCAGAATAGGACTGTGCATGATGGACAGTAAAATGGGGATCAGGTGCGGGATAGTAATGTTGCGGGTGGTTATATGGGTTGTGGGAGTAATTTTGGTGGTGAGGTTGGGGTGGGCTATATTGGGGTGCGGGGCCTCTATTTATGAACCATGCCCGGACTCGACGGCGCAGCTTCCTCTCTCCTCTTTTCCCCGGTACTCCTCAGGTACCAGCTTTGGATAGCTCTGAGTGGTGGCTTTCGGTCTTTGAGTAACTCATGATCTTGTTGGCATTCAAACCTTCCTCGATCATACCCCCATTTTTATCACCTCGGTGAATGATTTGCCTACGGACGTTACCGGATGTCCGAAGTAGGTGGGCTCCAATGTCAAGAAGTAGTCCGCCGTCTCGCTCTCTCGTCGGCGGATCTACCCTGGCCCCTGTTCCCTCCGACGGAAACCAAATTCACTGAAGCTTTCGGCGGAGCTTCTCCAATTTTAACAATGATAGGCGGTCGGGGATTATCTCGAGATTGTATTGGAACTGGCCGATAAAAGCTTGAGCCAAATCATCCCGCGTAAACCATCTGCGGGATCTGTCTAGTGTACCGCTCCGGCGCGGATCCTCCGGGACTGCGGCCGAAGTAAGCTATCAGAAGCTCGTCCCGTCCTCCGGCCCCTCTCATTTTATTGCAAAACCCTCGCAGGTGGGCCACTGGGTCACCATGCCCCTCGTATAGGTCGAATTTGGGCATTTTAAACCTCGCTGGCAACTGGACGTCCGGAAATGGACACAGATCCTTATAGGCGACGCTGACCTGGTTGCCCAAACCGTGCATGTTCCTGAAGGACTGCTCCAGGCTTTTAACTTTTCTGACAACTTCCTCGTGTTCCGAACTTTGGAAGTGCTTTTCGGTTCTGCCGGATTATCCCAGTGAGGTGTATGTGATTGTGGTTCAGGAGCCCTGAAAGTAGGCTCTGGAGGATAGTAAGAGTTGTCATGGATGTGAACATATGGCTCGCTGGCCGGCCTTTGCAGAGGAGCGGGTGGAGGTGCCACAAAAACAGGGGTGGTGGCTGGAGGAGGATTTGGTTTGGTTGGTGGAATGTGGGTGGCATATGGGTTTTCCCCCTGAAAGTACGGATAGATCGGGGCGCTTGTTGAAGGATCGATGGGCGGATGTTCCGGAGCTGAGGCGAGAGTAGGGCGGTTTGGTGAAGACTGTTCCCTGGCCCAGGCCAAGTGCATCTCTGTTATCTGTTGTTTTAACCGGTCTACCTCTTCTTTCATGATTTGTAGCTCGGATTTTTCTTCCTCGAGACTCTTGCGAGAACTAGACATGCTTACTGTAACCGGTCCTTTGGATCTAGTACGGTAGTGATGGCTGGCCAGTATATTCTGTCAAACCAACTGCTAAACTTTCTGGAATGCAACAAACTTGTTAGTTCACCGAGTTTGACAGATATGTTATAGCACGTTGGATGCGATGCACCTAACCAAATAACCATTTCTACATGTACTCTTAACATGCGTCATTCCGGCCTTTTTTCTTTTTCTTTTCTTCTTCTTTTTTCTTTTTCTTTTTCGACTATCTTTGCAAGCCTTATTGTTATTTAACCTATGGATTCCTTTCTTTTTAGTGGTGGTCGAATCTTATGTGGATTGCTTACGTATCACGACCCCGCGTGAATCAGACCGAGCGTAGTTCTGGTAACAAGATTGTGGCAAAATTCAGTAACTTTTATATCAAATAAAATCGTGCAGTTACAAAACACGTCTTACAACGATCAGCAAAAACAAAAGAAAATGCTTGACTTGGGAAAGTAAAGATAAAAATGCCAACTAGCTTGACTCGACATTTCAAAATACATTTTCAATCAAAAATCTAATGCCCTAAAATCCCTGGGGGCCCGCGAGGCATCATTCGGCCTTGCCGCGGGCCTTGGTGTGAGGTCCTTATGCAGTCCCCTCAACTCTTCCATGATCCGATGAACATAACCCATAATTGAAGCGAAAAGGTCGGCGCGGGGCATTCGTTCGCAAGCTAGGCACTTCATGGTGACATAGTGCCCGATTTCTCCAATTCTGTCCTTGATCATGTCCCTTTCTCCGAGTAGCCGCTCTATCTGCTGGTTTTTCGTCCCCAATCTTCGAGCATTGTTGGTGACTTGGTCTAGGAGCCTATCCAGTTGTCCTTGCAGTCGGGCCATCAAATTGTGGCAACGGTCGAGGTCCGCTCTGGCATCTTGGGATTGCTTGAAAACCCGCTCCCTGAGGACAACATTTGCTTCCCTCAGGCTAGTGATGATCTCAGTGTAATCTTCTTCCACCCGTTTTAGGTGAAGTGCATGTTGATGTGCCTCATTTCTCCAGCTAGCCCGGATCCTCGTTGTTTGGGCTTTCGACTCGTCCAATTCTCTTTGGATATCGGTGACTTGGCTTCTCGAACCCTTTATCAATTTTTCGTCTGCCCGACTCCTCAACTGTCTGTTAGCATCCCTTTTCATTTGCTGGATTTGAGCTCTCAAGAAGTCATTTTCTTGTGCCAACTTCTTTTTGTCTCCTTCGTCGGTGGCAGCTTGCACGTTCTTCTCGAACTGAAGGTCCCGGACCTGCTGTTCTATCCTGCCAATCTTCGTCCTGTACCCCTCCTCCTTTGCTAGCCAATCCCATTGTTCCTGTGAATCTTCCGTGAACTGTTGGACATGGGCTCTTTTAGAACATTTCCGACGAATCTGAAATCTTTTCCCGAACCACACGTTATACTTTGGGTCCACCTCTCCCTTAGATAGTTCCCGGACCATGGTTTTAGGCTCAAGGAACCGACATTCGTGCCACGGCCTTCTAACCTTCTCTTCGGGGAAGACAACTCCCGGGCTCAACTCAATGGCGTACTTCCTCAGGTCTTGATCGGTAGGAATAACCTGAAACCTTCCTAGTTGACGTAATACACGGTGAGGGACATATGGTTGGACACTGCGGATCCCCATCAGAAGGATATAACACTCCTCGGCTGCCATATATATTACTTCGGTATCGGGTAACCACCCGAACGCCCATTCAATCTGATCGGCTTCTATTGAGCTCAGTCGTGCAAGCCATGCCTCGACGCCTTCAGGGAATACAGCACCCATCATCCGTTCTTCGAAACCCCTGATACAGTTTTTTTCGGTCAACCCGTGATTCATGTATTGTGTTCGGTGATGGAGGTGTTCTTGCATCCATAACTGGAGTAACAGATTGCAACCTTGGAAGAAATTGCCCCTTCTCGGCATACAGTCAAGGCTCGATAGATTTCGGACAAAACCAAAGGGGCCACCGTGCTGGTAGCCTTTTTGATTGCAACATCGGCTATTCCTACCGGACTTATCTCTATTTTCTTATCTTCGCGCGGACAAATCACAATCCCCAAGAATGTCGTTATGAATGCTAGAATTCGTCGGGCCTCCCACTTGGTTCTATTCCCTGCGTGAGTCAGTCCAAGGTTTGACTCTTCAAAACCCCGAGGAGTGCCGTACCGTTGATATAAGAATTGAAGATCGCAACATCCCTTCAACAGATCATCATTTTTCACCTTCCGACTAATGCTCAGCAAATCCAGAAACCCATGTGGAGACACCGGTCTTGGAGAGAGCAGGTATTGCCCTCTTAATTTCCCATTTAATCCTGCATAGCCCGCAATTTCCTCTAATGTGGGCGTCGGTTCAAAGTCAACGAAACGGAACACATTGCGGGTCGGATCCCAGAAAGATACCAGTGCCTTGATGATGTCTTCCCTTGGCTCGATATTCAACAGATCAACCAAACCTCCCAAAATTCTCCCTACTACCTTTTTGCTATTGTCTTCCAAATTGTTCCACCATATACGGAGCTGCTGAGGGACCTCACTAAGGATTGAAAATGATTTATTCTGATTCGTGCTCATCCTGCACATTTATTAAGGTGATTTAAATAAGAAAAACAACTTTGTTTTGCTAAAAATAAAAAATCAGTCTTCAATCACGGCCTTTCAACGTCTCGGGGACGAAGGCTTTTAAGGCTGTGGGGTAAATTGATCGAAATCAAAATTGACCCAAAGGTGGCCGTTTATACGAAATTAGCCTTCGGCGTCCCTTTCGGGAACATTCGGCTATTTTTAAAAACAGCGTCACCGACTTATTTAGTACAAAAGTTAGTTTTGATATTTCGGCCATTTTTCAAAAGGTGAAGTTGGACCCGATGGAGGTTGCCTACGTATCTCACATCCGATGAGAATCAAACCCACGTAGTTCGGTTTTGACGAAACAAACGACATTATTTATTTATTCATTTTACTAAAGGAAGACAAGTAAGCTATTTCTATCTTAAGAACAAAACATATTTTCCTTTCCTTTTTCTTTTTTTTTTTTTTTTTTTTTTTTTTTTTTTTAAGCCGGTCAGCATGCAAGTCTCTGAAGCAAATATATACATAAAACAGACAGGATGCAGCAGGATGGTCTTTTCATTTCAGGTCACCTGTCCTAGACGGACCCAACCCCTGTGTTGAGTTCCCTAAGCCAAATGCGACATGATGCAAATAAACGTTTCCTACTAGGGATCCGGCATGAAGCTTTGTTATTCTAGGTTTAAAAACCTGGGTTTATCTGTTCTAGACTTGGCTTACCCGAGCGGACAGCTCGAGCCGAGGAGGAGGCAACAACCCGGGAATACAGAAGCTTCGCCGGTTTTGCAACTTATCCAAACCTCGTTCTAAAGTGGGGATTAGACACTATACAGAAAAGAAGTCACACGAAGTGCACCCTTCTTCATGATTTAGAAGACTCAGAGAGGAGATTGGTTCCGGCACAATTTATATGTACAGTTCACAAAATATCAAAGCGGTAAAAACAACATTTTGCACATTGATGCCAACATGTAAAAGAATCAGATAATAAATATGCCAAATACAACAGTTATTCCGAGCTCGAATTCTAAAGATATCCCCAGCAGAGTCGCCAGAGCTGTCACACCTCCTTTTTACGCACCCGCAAGGGTGCAAAGAGTTTTTCCAATTAAAGGACAATCGAGATGGGATTTATTTAATTATTTCAGAGTCGCCACTTGGGAGATTTATGGTGTCCCAAGTCACCGGTTAAATCCCGAATCGAGGAAAAGAATGACTCTATTTAACGGTCCGCGAACCAGAAATCCGGATAAGGAATTCTATTAACCCGGGAGAAGGTATTAGGCATTCCCGAATTCCGTGGTTCTAGCACGGTCGCTCAACTGTCTTGTTTGGCTTATCTATCTGTTTTTTACAATTATGTACTTAGTGCAAGCTAATACCCCTCTACCGCTTTTATTATTGGTTATGATTTACGAAAGAGAAAGTTGCTTAAAAATATGCTTTCGAATCGCGTCACATGAAATGCACCCGGATTCTCGACATATTCTTATTCAACATTTCGGGGTTTGGATTTGGGTCGCATGAAATGCACACCCGTATTTAAGAAGGTAGGACTAAAATATGCGCCCGGAGCGATTACTTATTTACATTGTCGAGGAAGACGTGATATTTGCTAAGAAACGACACATCTCGAAATCTAAGTATTTTATACGTACCTTTATAAAGGCCTTGCGATTAGTGTAACTACTGGGCGAGGCACACCTTTAATTCGAATCTAAAGCGAACTACATCCCATTGTATTTTTACTTAGGAGTTGATTCCAAATTATTTAAAACTTGCTACGAACCACACCACATGAAATGCGCCTGTGGTTCCTGACATGCTTTATTTGCTTTTGCCCGAAATTGGGGTCGGGTCACATGAAATGCACCCCCGACTCCTTTAATCTAATTACGTCATTCGGTTGAGTAATAACTCACTAGCTAATCTTGCTTTTAACATAAGATCTAACATTAACAGATTTGGAGATTACACACATGAGTAGAGAAGATTGAACAGAGATACAACAGACTAATTCGGGTTTACGCGCATATCTAATGATAGTGTATCTTTGGTCTAGCTACATTTTCCATAACAAAACTAGCAATACCAACTTAATTAAAGAATAACAGAACGTAACCAAATATAAGAACTTTGGACGACTACATGATTCAATAGACTTTAAGCATAAGCTTCAAACTTCATTCTTTTCGAACCAAGGAATTACAATAACAGAGATGTGTACCTGGAATGCGGAAGAACAAAGAAGAGTGAGCAATGGCAATGCAGCAACAGTAACAGGAGCAACAACAATAGACCAGTAGCAACCACAGTAAACCAAACGACAGTAAACACCACAGCAACAATGATAGACCAGCAGCAAACTTAATAGACACACAGCAACAACTCAACACCCAAACAACCAGTGAACCAGCTACAACCCAACAAACCAACAGTGATCGAACTCTACCAATCACTGAATCGGTGACTAAACTTGAACCAAACAGCAAGCAAACAGTATCCAAACCAATGGAACAGTAACCCAGGATATTTGTATCTGTGTGTATTTCTACCTCTGCTTCTCCTAATGTATGTTACTTCCTTCTAGCTCACCCAAAACCAGTCTCAACAGTAATGGCCAAACAAAATCCCAACAGTAACCAGTAGACCAACAATCCAATGGCAGTTACAACCAAGTGGCACAGCAACAACAACAACACAAGAACAAAAGCGACCAGTGTAGACCAACAGCAACAACAACAACAGAAGAACAACAGCTACAACAACAGCACAAGAAACAACAGCTACCAATGAACCAAGCAGCAACAATCACTCAACACAGCAGCAGCATACACTCAACACAGACAGCCACAACACAGTAACCACACACGACCAATAATATACCAGCAGCAACACAAGAGCTACCACGACCAACAAGCAGGGAACCAGTGGTCTTTCTCACAAATAGCAATCAAACAGTCACCAAAACTCCAATGAAACAGTGGCCAGGATCTATGTGAATGGCTATATGCTTTTCAATCTTTCTCTATGTGTTTTCGAAATGTGTCTTTTGCTGTGTGTGTCTCCCTCTTTCAATCTCCAGGTTTTTCTTTTTAGCTATGACTGTTTTTCTCCCCCCATCATTCTATATTTATAGTTAAATCCCTTCTACCCTGGATGGCCAGAACCACCCCACTAAAACTCTTGCCCATCCTTACTTCTGTCTAAACCATCAGACTCCCTGCATTCTCCACTATCCAGTGTCCAATGTATGGACTATAATCATTAAATATACTGGTGGCAGGACACTAGTGGGATACCCTGCTGTACAGCAGGTTCCACTAGTCCCTTGTATGGGTATGTGATTAAATAACTATCCTTAATCAAATTCTGACAACTGCATCTAATTAACTCCTAATCCAGAATTGAACACACAACCAAAGCCTAGACTTGCATTGCCTACGGGCAGACCAGAACATGAACAATCATACAAACAAACATAATTTGTTGACGACGTTAAATAAACTAACTATACGAAGCTATTGCAACATTGAACTTAAACAAGAATTGGTAAAAGAATGGGAATCGACCAAATAAAAGGTCGGTTGAGAAGGGTAGAAGAATGCTAAGACTTTCTGAAACTAAACACAACCACATACACGGATTACAAACAACAAACGTAAGGAACACGAATTACCTCAAAAGAAATCTGCCGAACCAAGCTTCGAACTATGGTTTGGAACTATTGAAGCCAAACGGGCTTTAATCGAGATGTTCTCGATTGAGAACACCTAGACTAAAGTCCCTTGGACTTCAATTACGACTAATTTGGCTCGAATTTGGCTTTTTCGAAAACTAGGGTTCTTTGGACTCGATTTTAGGGCTTTTATGATTCGGGCAAGATTTGAGGTAAACCCAAGCCGGCGGGGGTATGAGGGAGGCCATGGGAGGGTTTGGGGTGAGTTTGGGGTGATTTGGCATTGGTTCGAGTTTGACTCGAATCTTCAAATGAAGATTCGAGACGTTTGGTGGTGATTCGAGGTTAACGAAGGTTGGGTTCGTAATGGGGGAGGTGAGGGGAAGATTTTGGTATTAGTTTGGTGGCCGTTGGCCTACCGGAACCGCCGTGAGGCGATTTCCGGCAGGCGGAGCACGGCGGAGGAAGGCGGGGGTCAAGAGACCTGGTCTCTGAAGATGGGAGACGGTTGAGGGGGGGTCTGAAAGGGGGGGCGGGGTGCGTTTATGAGGTTTATATATGACTTAAAAGGTTAAATCCCGATCGTTGGATCAAACTTGATCAACGACCAGGATCTCTTCTCATAACCAAACGGTGTCGTTCGGTTAAGTCTCAGCCTGAATGTATATTGGAATTAAAAGATTAATCTGGGCCGTTGGATAATAAAATCCAACGGTCCAGATCAAGCGTTACATACTGATGCTGGGCGGGTATTGGGCTGGAGCGTGTGGGCTGGACGGGTGAGGGGTTTGGGCCAATTTTTGGACTAAAATATGGCCCGAGTCTACTCTTCATGATGCATTATATGTATATGTGTATATATATATATATATATATATATATATATATATATATATATGTATATATATATATATATATATACACTAACCTATAACACGACTATTTTTTACTACAATTATCCCTCGTAATTACATATCGCTTGAATGTAAACCGTATAATTTGATATTAAACACTAAAAAATGCAAAACCTAATGTATATTTTTGTATTTTATTAGTTTAAATAAATAAACATGCACACAAAAAGATAAAATAACACAAAATCACAAAAATCATGCCCAACACGAAACTATTTTTTTTATTTTGAATTTTCTGGGAGTACTTCTCAGGTAAGGCAAAAATCACGTGCTCACACTACTCTCGCACCAAACACGGGTGGTTCTGTTCAATAGGACAGTTGGATTACAACTGAAGAAGTGTGAATGACGCCCGGGAATGGTTTGCAGTGTTCAAGATTTTGCTTGTATCAATCAGATGCCTTTAGAATTGTGTGTGTGGCTAAAGGCGGTGGTTTCGCTAGAAAATATCAAGACTTGTGTTATATTATGTGAATCATGGGATTCTATGTATCCGTATTGAAAGTTAATGATAACGAATTCAAAAATCAGGGGAAGTTCATCAAAATAAAGTATTGTAGAAGGTGGTACTCTGGGAAACATTTGAGAGAGTATTCAGCGGCTCGTGAGCCTTAGACCGTGTGGTCTTGTGTATAAATCTCGTGTGGTAACCTAAGTTGAGGTATTGTGATCCTTCAGTAAAGGAGAATATTAAAATAAAGATGAACCAGAAAGGAATTGGGTAAATGGAACAACTTGTTAATAAACTAAAATGGTATGATAAGGATATGATTAATTCCTGGTATGTGTTCGAAGTAATGAGTCTTGCAGATATGGTGCAACAAAGCTCTTGAGTGCTGGCAGTTGCGTAGCTCGATGTGGGTAAAAGGACTCAGTCCTGGCAGTTAAACTTATGCAACGAATTGGAAGAAAGAGTTTGTGATGTGTTTTACCATGGTTTGAAAACGAGTATATTTCCTGTCGGTATGCGAAGCATGGAATGTGTAATGATTTTTCTTCCATATGAGAAGTCATTAAAATTCTCAAGCAGCATGGGCAACTGCAGATAATCTGAGAATCAATCTTTCTGGTGATTAAGGAAAATGGTATTGCTATTCTAGTGATTTGGCAGAGTATATGGTCAAAAGGGCAAGGTAATGTAAATTGATAATATCTAGTGGTATTGTGGTATCCTCTTGTTGGATTGATGGTGATGATTGAGTTGTTGATGGAATAGGAAAATTTCTAAATGGCTTTCGTGGTATGAATGGATGCTTGATGTGTGTTATTTATTCGTACGGTGGAGTGTGGAATTAGGCATAGTGATTTATGTGTTATATATGTGTTGGAGACTAGAAGTTCTCGTAATCCGCCTACGCAGTGGTGGTATATCGTGTTTATCGGCACCATTTAGCGATTGTTGGAAATTGGAAGCACTAGTGGCTGTCTCGTTACTTGATATGATGAATTTGAATAATGATATATGACTGCAGACTGGTTGTCATAAGTCAGGTTGTCTAGACTGTGTGATATGGACTATGTCAGAAAAAAGTCGCAAACTGCATGGCAGAGCGCATCAGATCATGCTCCAGCAGGGTGGATGTACCTTAGGGCTAGCGGACGGCCGGTAGGTATTGCTTTGTTAGTTGGGCCTTCGTGGCGGATGTCAATGTAGAGGTATCTACCATTGATTCAGTTCCGGTATTGAGGAACTTTGTCAGATGCGTTTCATGTGGCCGAGCTCGAGGCTATATATGTTTGTTGTAATGAGCAACTTAACCCGATGTGCGTTCCCTTATGCTAGATTTATGCATGGATCGGGTGGCACGCCGCCACAAGTATAGTATCTAGATCGGGTGGCACGCCGCCACATGTATGGTATCAGGATCGGGTGGCACGCCGCCACAGGTATGTTATCTGGATCGGGTGGCACGCCGCCACGGGTATGTTATTGGAACGGGTTGCACGCCGCAACAGTGTGATGTGGAAAATATAGTTTCCTATATGTTACCTTGTATACAATACTTCCTAGCTTCCGAGGAATAGTCCGTATTGGGTACCGCTCGGGGAATAGCACATCGGTTGTGTCCTTTCAGGATTTGATAGCGTATATTAATCGTATCACCGTAGATGTGATTGATTGCTTGAGTTCAGACCTAAATATGAGTGTGGCTGAGCGTTTTGAGCATGGTGACTTGAAATGCTCCATGAATAATAGTGTTTGGATAGAATCATGAGTCGTGGCAAGGCCACGTGATGTTATGACCTTTCGAGAAGGAATCAGGTACTCTATTCCTATGATGTGAGACGGGATCTCAGTTCTATGTTATGATGGTACGGAGGAATTGAACTACGGCTCTTTTGTTTAAGTCAGTTGTTATGATTTGAGTATGATCAGACGTTTCTTATTGGAGATTATGTTGTGCTCGTCGCAGCTTAGGCCGGTTGTTGAGGTGTCATATCACCAGTGTGGTGTGTTATAACTGAAATGATCATTTGAGTCATTAATGAGTGCGAGAATATGTGATTTCAGTTGGTTAGAAAGGTAATATCGAGATTTGGCTCCGAAATCTATTGTGGTATCAATTAAAAGGGAAATAGATTCATGGATGGTTGACCTGAGAGATGGGATCGATATATCGCGTGTTCGGTTGCCGTGGGCGGGATATGAAGGTGTTGAAATAAGACTCTATCTAATGAGAAAGGTTTTTCTGCTAGTATTTGGTTATTGTGGCCAATTCTTGTGATTAGAGACCATCATCTTGAGCGATTGGGTTGTTTGATACATCATGTGATGTCACCCGGAGTGGCGAGTATGGGTATTATAGTTGGATCATGTGTATCCTGAGTATAGGCATGAGATTAGGATTGGAATGTGATTTCGGAAAGTGCAATGTGGTATATGGTTCGGATGGGCTGTGAAATTTCAGCTATAGTGTGTACCAAACTTCCGTGAGATAGGGTGACGTGGGATCGCCCCGAATATATATGCTTGGTAAGATCATTCAGTTATTGGGTTACTTCTAGTAAACCCCTTGGTCCGCTCGAGGATGAGCATTTGCTTAAGTTGGGGAGAATGGGATGACCCGGCCCGTCATCATGCGAGTTATCACCCCGTTTTCCTGTTATATGCTTGTTCATATTTCAATATGTATGTTTGATGAGTTTATGTCAATTCGGATTGAGTTTGGTTGGAATTGAGACAAATAGTCTCTTAGAAGAAGGAATAGATGGGAAGAGTCAATCGGATGTTGACTTGTGAGTTAGAGAGATCGGAATCGAATTCTGATGATTCGGTCAGCTCCGAGAGGTCATTTGTGGCTTAGGAGAGCGATCAGAATGGAATTTGGAGGTCCGGTGTAGAAATAGGCTTGAGTTGGCTAAGGTTGAATTTTGGCGAAATCCGAACGGTAGGTGAGATTTTGATCCGAGAGTCGGAATGGAATTTCGACAATTGCAGTAGCTCCGTTAGGTGATTTTGGATATGACTGCAAAATTTCAGGTCATTCAGACGTCGTTTGGTCGGGTTTTTGATCGAATAAGAATTTTGAAAGTTATAGTTAAACTTAAGCTTGAATTTGCTGAAAACGGACGACTTTGATGTTAACGATAGTGATTTTATGATTCGAGCAAGTTGGAATGAGGTAATTGATCATGTCTGTATATTTGGTTGAGGTCTCGGGGGTCTCGGGTGTATTTCGGATGTCCAACAGGTCATTTTTGGAAGATTTTTGTCGTTTTGAGCATAAATGTAATGATCCAAAGGTCTATTTTTAGTTCTAGAGATCCAAATTTGATTTCGAGACTTCGAGAGTTTAAATCATGAATATACGACGGATCTTGAAATTTTGGTTTAATTTCATCATGCAATATGTGAGTTAATTGTTTAACGAGCTAAATTGGTATTGAAATGAGAAAATGAGCTCCAAATTCAGTTTTGTTTGAACCACTAGATCCGAATCAAAATTACGGAGCCATAGGAAAAAGAATCGTCTAACTTCGAGTTCGTATGATGGAGTTAGAGTCATTTTAGTAAAAAATGGCTATGCTGCAATTTAGAGAAAAAGCTGCTACAATGAACGGTGCTATGAACAGTACCCGTGAATAGTAGATGTGTACAGTACCGTGTACAGTAGAGGTGAATAGTACCCGTGAATAGTAGATGTGAACAGTGCCGACGCGGGTGAACAGTACCTCGTGTGAACAGTGATTCCGAGAAATGGCAGCATATCCGCGAGTTTGGTCATTTCTTCACCATTTTCAACCATTTTTGAAAGCTTTTGACCAGGATTGAAGGGGTTTCGACTAGGAATCATTGGAGGTAAGTTTTATGAGTTAATTATATGTTTTTATACAAGAATCATCCATGGAATTCATGAATTTATGGCTAAAAATAAAGAAAATAGGGCTTGGAGCAAAAACCTTAAATTTAGGATTTGAAGGACCATTTGTGGTCCGAATTGGGAGTTCTTGGTATGTATGGGACTCGTGGCGAGACGACGATTCCGAAAATGTGAATTTCAGAATTTTTCCTGACGTGGGACCCGGCTCGGGTTTTGCCAATTTCGTGATTTTGAGTATTTTTCGAGTTCTTTCGATTGGGTTATGTCCCATTAGCATATTATGTTGTATTACTTATGATTTTAGTTAGATTGGATGCATGTGGGGGTTATGTCCCATTAGCATATTATGATGTATTACTTATGATATTAGATAGATTGGATGTGTGTGGAGGCCAGTTTGAGGATCAAAGGCGTCGCGGGCATGAGTTTTCGCCGGTTCGAGGTGGGTAATATTTGTAAATGATGCCCTGAGGGTTAGTAAACCCCGGACTTGCACATCCTAGTATTGTATTGAGGTGACTTGCACGCCGAATAACGGGCGTGGGGTAGAGCACCATTGGGATTGTGACTTGGTCCGTCCCGCTTAATAAATAATAGCACCTAATTGCTTGGAATTGAGTTGACACCCTAATATTAACTATCAGGAGTCGGACTTATTATCATATTTTGGGCTTCGTGCCGATTATCTGAATCCTTCAGGGATTTGTATTACTGTCTTGATAATACTGTGCATATTTTTATCTCAATCTAAGGTTTTATAATGGTATTTTGCTACTCAACATTTTTATAAGATTTGAAAAACTTGAACATGGTTTTGATGATATTTTTAGCTGTGAGTTGATATGATACTGTTGCCCGATGAGCTTTTTGATTATTCGTTAGACTGATTAGGGCCAAGGGCCATATGTGAGGGCATGACGATTTATGTGAGGAGGCTTTCAGGCCTCGAGTGATATGTGAGTAAAAATGTTGGTTTATGTTTAGTCAACAATGGCATGCTGAAAATGTTGGTTTAGGTTTAGTCAACAATGGCATGCCAATTGGAAGAGTTGGTGGAAATAGTTGGCATGAATGCTAGGAGGAAGCTTCGTCCTTTGATGTCACCCATGACATGAAGAGGAGGTAGTTTGATGTCACCAATGACATCAAGAGGAGGTCCTTACCCGTATAAATAGATGCACTCTTTCATTTGTAGAAACCATCCCAAAAACAATACAATATATTGTAGTGAGTAGAGAGTTAAGAGAGAAATTCTCTTAAGTGTAATTGGGAAATCTCCCATTCCTTTGTATATAATAGAAAGACAATTGTTCTCTGGTGGACGTAGGATTATTTTGATCTGAACCACGTTAAATCTTGTGTTCTTTCTTTTACGTTTCCGCTAACAATTGGTATCAGAGGGACGGGATGCTATAACGATCCAAGGAGGAAGAACAAGCAAAGATGAGTTCCATGAAGTTTGAAATTGATAGATTCAGTGGACGCAACAACTTCAACATCTGGAAGATCCAGATGATGGCGTTACTACGGAGGGAATATTCAATCCATGCTATTGACGGAAAGTATCCTAATGATACATCAGCTCCCGACATGGATAAGATTGAAGGGGATGCATTGAGTGCAATCCAACTATCCCTTGCACCTAACATGCTTTATGAAGTGAGTACAGGTACCGAAGAGACGACCAAACAGTTATGGGAAAAGCTAGAAGGGCTATACCAAGATCGATCAGTGACAACAAGGATGTTGTTACAATGGCGTCTTCACACATTTAAGATGGGGCCAGGTACTTCGTTACAAGATCATTTAGATACGTTCAATAAACTTGTCGTGGACTTACAGATTGCAGGAATTAAAAGGGAGGAGGAAACGCTTGCATGTGCTTTGCTATTTTCATTGACTTCAGGATATCGTGATATTGAGAATTCAATGATGTATAGTAAGGAGCCTATCAAGCTTGAGCAAGTGCGGTAAGCACTTAACTCTAGTGATGTGCAGAGACACATCGAAGGAGACAGAGATGACCAAGCAAGTGGACTCTTTGTGAGAGGCCGAACTAGCCAACAGGGAAAGAGCAAATCAAAGTACAGATCAAAGTCTCGTGTGAACAAGAATAATACAGAGCGTTGGGGTTGTGGCAAGAAGGGGCACTTCGCACGAGATTGCCCAATGTCAAAGTCCAAAGAAAAAGCGAGTGCATCTACAGTTGAACAGGTACATGATTTTGATAATGATTATGTACTAACAACATCGTGTAATAATAGTAATTATGGAAATAAATGGGTGTTAGACTCTGCTTGTACTCTGCATATGACGTTCCGAAAAGACTGGTTTAGCAGCTATGAGAAAAGTGGAGGAACCGTAGTAATGGGAAATAATGCAACTTGTGCAATAGTTGGCATTGGCTCAGTTCGAGTTTGGTGCCATGATGGAGTCGTGAGGACTATTACACAAGTCCGTCATGTTCCTGATCTGAAGAAGAATTTGATCTCCTTGGGTACTCTGGATGAACAAGGCTACATGTACATGAGCGAAACATGAACTATGAAGGTGACTAAAGGTTCTTTATTCATGCTGAAAGGCAAGATGGAGAACGGCCTTTACACATTGGCCGGAAGCACCATTGTTGGCTCTGCAAATGCATCTACAGTGCCGTTATCTAATGATGACAAGGCAAGACTATAGCACATGAGACTAGGTAATATGAGCGCACTTGGACTGGAGATGTTGAGCAATCGTAACCTTTTGGAATGTGAGAAGATCAGCACACTTGACTTCTGTGAGTACTGTGTTCTAGGGAAGCAGAAGAAGGTCAGCTTCAGCACCGGCAAACACAAGACAAGAGGAGTGCTAGACTACATCCATTCAGATTTATGGGGTCCCTCTAAACTTTCATCGAAGGGCGGAAAGAGGTATCTTCTCACTTTTATTGATGATTTCTCACGAAAGGTTTGGGTGTATTTTTTGAAGGCAAAAAGTGATGCTTTTGAAGCCTTTAAAGAGTGGAAGATTTTTGTTGAAAATCAAATGGAGTGGAAAATCAAGTATCTTCGCACACACAATGGCTTGGAGTTTTGCAATGAAGAGTTTAATGAATTATGCAAGGTTCATGGGATCTCAAGACATAGGACTGTCAGGCATACCCCACAGTAGAATGGAGTTGCCAAGAGAATGAACAGAACTCTTCTTGAAAAGGCTCATTGTATGCTCATACAAGCCAAAATGTCCAAACTATTTTGGGCTGAAGCAGTTCACACTGTTGCACATATTGTCAATCGATCTCCAGTATCGGCGATTAACTTTAAGACTCCGAATGAGGTATGGTCAGGTGAACCCTCTAACTATTCATACTTATGAGTATTTGGGTGTCCAACTTATTATCACGTTAATGAAGGAAAGCTTGAACCAAGGGCTAAGAAGGCCATATTCGTAGGGTATGTGGATGGAGTAAAAGGGTACAAACTTTGGTGTTTGTCTTTACTCAAATTTATAGTTAGTAGAGATGTCACCTTTGATGAATCCTCTATACTTAATCCCCGTAAAGTTTCCGTGGAGTTTTCAGGAAATAAGAACAACGAGCAGGTGGAGCCTCCGGTAGTGCTTGCCTAGGAAAAGGATCAAGAGACTCAGGTTAAAGATGAGTCGGAAGATGTAGATCTTGAAGAACTTGTTGTCAATGAACCATACACAATTGTGAAGGGGGGGGGGGAGAATAGGCAGACACGAGAACCAGAATGCCTTATAAATCAAGCAAACTTGATTGCATATGCGTTCGTAGCTGCACAAGAAGAGATTAAGGATCTGGAGCCCTCCTCGTATATTGAATCAACTTCTTGCAAGGATGGTGCACAATGGTGGTTAGCCATGACGGAAGAGATGGAGTCTCTTCACAGGAATCAGACACGGGTCTTAGTGAAAAGACAAAAGGGGAAGAGGACAGTTGGATACAAGTGGATCTACAGAAAGAAAGAGGGAATTCCTAAAGTTGAAGATGCTAGGTTTAAGGCAAGATTAGTTGCAAAAGGTTTCAGCTAGAAGGAGAGAATTGACTACAATAAGATTTTCTCTCCAGTCGTGAAGCATAGCTCAATTCGCGGATACTAGCATTGGTTGCACAATTTGACTTGGAGCTTCAACAACTTGATGTCAAAATCCCTTTCTTACACGGTGATCTAGAAGAGACAATCTATATGGATCAGCCTGAAGGTTTCTTAGCTGAAGGAAAAGAAGATCACGTATGCCAACTAAAGAAGTCTTTGTATGGTTTAAAGCAATCCCCTAGACAGTGGTACAAAAGGTTTGATGCATTCATGACTACACATGAATTCTCAAGGAGTGCATTTGATAGCTGTGTGTATCACAAGAAAATGTCTGGTAACTCAATGATTTATTTATTGTTGTATGTTGATGATATGCTTATTGCTGCTAACAACATTACAAAGATAAATGCTTTGAAGAAACTATTGAGTAAGGAATTTGACATGAAGGATTTAGGAGCTGCAAAGAAAATCCTTGGTATGGAGATTTCAAGAGAAGACGGTGTTGTACATCTTTCTAAGAAGAGGTATATTGAAAGGATTCTCGAGAGATTCAATATGCATACGTGCAAGCCTGTAAGTACACCATTAGCTCCTCATTTTAAACTTTCAGAGTTACAAATGCCTCAATCCGAGGATGAGGTGGAGCATATGTCAAAGATTCCTTATGCTAGTGCAGTTGGTAGCATTATGTATGCTATGGTATGCACACGCCCAGATATTGCTCAATCTCTAAGTGTGGTAAGTAGATACATGTCCATCCCAGGAAAGAGGCATTGGGAAGCTGTCAAATGGATATTGAGATATCTCAAAGGATCTTCTAGTGTTGGTCTGACTTTTCGAAAAAGTGGTGGAGGTATTTCAATTCTTGGTTATGTGGATTCTGACTATGTAGGAGATCTTGACCGAAGAAGGTCCACAACTGGATACATCTTTACCCTCGTTGGCAGTGCCGTTAGTTGGAAGTCGACTCTACAGTCGATTGTCGCTTTATCTATGACAGAAGCAGAATACATGGCAGCAGCGGAGGCGGTGAAGGAAGCTATCTAGTTAAAAGGTTTAGTAGCGGAATTGAGTTTGGTTCAGCTGGAATCAACTCTTAGATGTGATAGTCAGAGTACTATTCATATAATGAAAAATCAAAGATTTCATGAGCGCACTAAACACATTGATGTCAAATTTCATTTCCTTCGAGATGTTGTTGAAGAGGGAACTATCAAGGTCGTGAAGGTTATCACAGATGATAATGCTGCACACACGTTGACCAAGATAGTCCCGCTCGCTAAGTTTGCACACTGCAAAGACTTGGCGGGGGTGTGCATCAACTGAAGCAGCTCCGAAGAGAACAGTTGTTAGGTGGAGGTGGTATATTCAACCATAGTTTGATTCTTCTTGTTTCTTACAACAGGAATGCCCAGTAAGCTTAGACGTTTTGGCCAAAGTATTTCACACGCACGCTGGAAACGCAAACCAAGGTGCAGATTGAAAATGTTGGTTTATGTTTAGTCAACAATGGCATGCTGAAAATATTGGTTTAGGTTTAGTCAACGATGGCATGCCAATTGGAAGAGTTGGTGGAAAGAGTTGGCATGAATGCTAGGAGGAAGCTTCCTCCTTTGATGTCATCCATGACATCAAGAGGAGGTAGTTTGATGTCACCAATGACATCAAGAGGAGGTCCTTACCCCTATAAATAGATGCACTCTTTTATTTGTAGAAACCATCCCAAAAACAATACAATATATTGTAGTGAGTAGAGAGTTAAGAGAGAAATTCTCTTAAGTGTAATTGGGAAATCTCCCCTTCCTTTGTAAATAATAGAAATGCAATTGTTCTCTGGTGGACGTAGGATTATTTTGATTCGAACCATGTTAAATCTTATGTTCTTTCTTTTACGTTTCCGCTAATAGTGAGCATATGCATATACACGCATGGATCGGACTGCACGCCGCAGTAGCATGTTGCATGGATCGGACTGCACGCCGCAGTAGTATATGGATCGGGCTGCGCGCCGCAGTATGTGGGATATTGATATTGCGCTTGGGCTGTAGGAACCCCTCCGGAGTCTGAACCCCCACAGTGAGCGCGGGCGCCTTTGCATGGATCGGGATGTACGTCACAGCGTCATAAGCATTGCATGACATACATACATTTGTTTATTTGTACTACGTGGCATAATATATAGCACTCATATATTATTGGCTCACACGCATTATTTGCCTTATTGACCAGATCCTCTGGTGGAAATGTTTAAGGAGTGCTGAGCCCAAGAGGCTGATTTGAGTGCAGACTTGCACTGCTTGAGGTTGTACCCAGGTATTGGTATGTTATATGAAAGAAAGAGAAGTTAAAATGATATTTCTAAGTAATGTACTCACATATGCTGGAAAGGAATAAAAATGATTGTGTATTGTAGTTTAAAGACAGTTTTGTATTATATAGCATGGGATAGTGCTTTGTGTGATTTTCTTTTCCTCAGTATTATATATTTTTATTACCGCTGAGTTGGAAGTACTCATACCCGACTCCCTGCACCTTGTGTGCAGATCCAGGTACATTACAACAGAGTTGAAACCATATCTGCTCGGAGAGCTTTACTTGGATTGTCGAGGTAGCTGCCAGCGTCCGCAGGACCTGACTCTCCAATTTTTTCTTCATTTTCTTAGTCTAATCTACACTTGCGCACAGTTGTATACACTATCACAACTTTATATTCTCGTAGAGGCTCATGACTTATGACTCCTGGTTCGGTGGGAGGTTTATACTGGTTTTGGGATGTCTAATCCCGATGTGGTGGATATTATTTCCATTATATTCTCATTATTTATGCTTAAAAGGGGTAAAATGTGAGTTAATAGCTCTAAGTTATAGTTGATTGGTCAGGCTGGCCTAGCAATGTGCCAGGCGCCATCACGACCGGGTTTTGAGGTCGTGACAATAAACTATATTGTAACGGTTTCCAATCATTGTAGAACATAATATGGTAACGGTTTATAGCCGTTGCATAAACTATATGGTAACGGTTATCAACCGTTGCAGTTGAAATGAACAATTGTTGCTCCAGATATAGGGAAAACCGTTGCGTTAGCTGGATCTATAGCAATGGTGTAGTCAACCGTTGCCAAAACCGTTGTTGTAGATCTATTGGCACGCGAGCGGATGTCACGGTTGCCCAACCGGTTCAATACATCTATGGCAATGGTTTCCCTATCAATTGCAACGGTTTATCTGCCGTTGCCATAGGCCAATTTTCCAGAGGGGATTGTCACAATATTATTATTTGAGCCAAACACTTATAATGAGTTATCTTGTACTGAGGTATTGTTTTTTCCTTTTTGGTTCATTTTAATTCTGATTATAAATACATATAAGTTTTTACCATTCACTATTGAATCTCTTCGAATCACATACAAATTAATATTTTTTCACTGCACCTTAGTAAAGGCACAATAAAAACGGGAAAAAAAAGAAACCAATGAAAAATGGTACATTATTAATTTAGTGATCTTGACTTTCATTTATTTTTGTTCGATCCAATTCCTAGTGTGTTCTTCACCCCATCAACTGCACCTTGAGCCATGTGCATCATTTGTTCTCCAGTCTAAAAGACAAGGGGAAAAAACTAATTAAATATTACCAAAAATATTTATTAAAAATCATCGATAAAAATTAAATGAGAAATATATATTTTTAGTTGCTCTCAAATATAACAGATAAAATATTTTTTTTGTATATATATATATTATATAAATATTTAATATATTTTTGACTACTGAATGTAATTAGTTTTATTTGTCGTTATAGAAAACGAAATTCAAAAATAAATACAAATAGAAAAGGAAACGGAGGAAACCAAAAAAAAAAAAAATAGAAGAGAAAAGTCATACAAGTTATATATGAATGACTGCCCTTTCTGTATTTTCTTAATTTATTTCCTTAACTAAATTTTGCTTGATTAGGATGAAGTTCCTTAAAACCTTCTTCATTCTTTAAAATATCCTGAATAGTTCATGTAGGTTGTGCCCTTTTTCAAGGAAATATAAAATAGCATGAACATGTTAATAAGTTTGACTTTTTATTGAATTTACTTTTCGGAGCTCTTTTCCTTCTCTTTGAGATCGAATATCAATTGCAACGATTCGATAGATGGCTCATTGGGATATGTGTAGGTGAACAGCACACCCCCCTCTAAAAACGTAGAGGAAGCTTTCTATTCGTACGACTCGAAAAAAAAGATTGATTCGAGGTTTTGTCTCTATATAGAATTCTATCCAAAAAAAATGACAAATGGGCCAATAAAATGATCAAATTAATTAAAGAGAAATCTTTTCAAACAGTTGATAGGAAAATCTTTCAGCAATTTCGTTTATTTAGCGGTTTTTAATTTCCTCCTATTACGTTTCTAGTTTTCGTCCAGCCAACCAATTTTGTATTTTTACCGAGTAAAATTACCTGGTGAAGGAATCCAGAATTCTGTTCCCTTTTTTGTTGAGCTGACTCACGAGCTCTTTGAATTGCATCTTCAATTTTATTAACAGAGGAATTTGCTGATTCTGTCCATTGCTCCGTCTTGGCCTTTACGTAGAATAGAAGAATAATAAGAAAAAGTCAAATCGTAATTCTTTTTATGAGTTTAAATTTTATTCACGTACTAACAACAACGTACGAAGTAATTTCAAATCATGTCACTTGTAAGGTATAGTAATTAATACCTAAAATAAAAATTAATTTAATAATCTTAAAAATATATCACAAATTAAAGTATTATAAAAAAAAAATTTATACTGTGAATGCATATAACTCGAATTCATTTTATAACTATAGAGTAGATGATATTTCACCTCAGCTTGGTCATGGGATTGATCAGCATTGAATTGAGCACTTGCCATATATGATTCTTGATATTAGTAATAGAATAGCTCCTTACCTATTTTTATTTGTTTGGGAGTTGATGTTCAATTTAATTAAAAACCTTCTGGGCTGATAAAAAAGTAGTTATAGAGAGGTTTTACAGTGATTGGTTAAGATAATTGATATGCTTGTTTTTCTGCTATTGATCTGCCTTTTTGTGGCTATCTTTGTTTGCCATTCCGCAAATTGTGTTAATCCATTTATGTTTAATTGTTATACTGTTTTATGTCATTCCATTTTAATATCTTATCACTTTTTTTTTTCCTTCTACAATTCTCCTACAATCTAAAAAGGGCGTGCGTGTAATATATATTGGAGGAAGATAAATGTAGATAATAAGCTTTACTATTTTTTTTATAAGAAGCTTATTTCTTTATTAAGAAAAAATATGATAAAACTTTATTTGAATATATTATATTGAAGTTTTTGTCTAAAGACACAACCAACTAGATGGTGATGTCGAAGAACTTATTACAATTATTTCAAGTAAAAATTTCGGATCATCTGCACCAATCTAGAGTTTCTTTATGATCTTTTTTTTAAGCAAATATTTTTCAAGGTTCTCAAAATTTTAGTCCAGTTTCTCAAGCATTTCCATATCAGTCGGCTTGAAATTTTTCGATATAATAATAGCCAGACGCGGCTAAAAGTGATAAGTAATAATTCCCCTTTCCTTTTTCTTCTTTGTCCATATTTTCCTTTCTTTCACGGCCCCTAATCCTTTTATATGACATACGATGGCTTAAGGAAGGCACAATTGGTTGTCTGGCCTTCAAAAATCGGCTGACAAACCAATTCAACATTTAGGTAACCAAATTAGAAAGATAGAACTCCAATGGTAATATACTCCCATACATTTCATATTAAATAAGGCATTTTCCTTTTTAGTCTATTCCAAAATAAATGACATATTTTTAAATTTAAAAATAATTCAACTTTAAACTCTTTCATTTTACTCATGTATTTTAATGAAAAGTTTTTATAACCACACAAATGTTATAGCCTCACAAATTTTTTATCCCTTAAGCTTTTAAAACCACAAGTTACTAAAGTCTTTCTTCTTTTTTTCTTAAACTTTGTGCCGAATCAAACTAACTCATTTAATATGAAACGGAGCGAGTAATTGATTGCAATCTCAATTTTGCATAAGGTAGAAAAAACTCAAAGATGATGTACACAAATCTTTTGACGGTGGATTCATTATTTGGATAATCAGATAGAAGTGATTGACCTCCAATCCGACAAAATAATAATTGTGATTTCAATTCCACATAATATAAAATAAAATAAAAAAAGGGAGGAGTATAACCTAAATATCTCGTGCTAAGAACAAAGTTGTCTTTACCACAAAGAATTTGCTTGGATCTATATGACAAAGTAAGGCATAATTGGAATCAGCTCTGCTTTACCAAATTGATCTTCGGTTGAAAAGACATACAATTTCTTTCCGTGAAGAAATCAGGAGGAGAAGGAAAAATACATTTTCTTGCTCGAAAAAATCATGTAGAATCCAAACTCAAAGAGAATATACAAGACATCTGCATTTCCCGTGCATGAACAATCCAAAACAAAAAATAGAGTAGAATCCAAGAAAAGTCGTGAATGAGCTGGATACATTGGATATTATTTTAAAGCGTTCACTTTTAGGATACAATATACAAAATAAACTTCATTTAAATCTATTACATTTCAATTTAAAGACAACCACATATAGATGGTAAAGTTTGAGAAGTTATGGGATTCATTTTAAGTACAGATTTTGGATAAAATTGTAACTGAACCATTTCTGCAGTCAACTACTTTCAAGCTTTTAGATATTTTGTATAACTAACGTCTATACCGAGGAGGAGAGGACTATGGTTAACAATTCGTGTTGTCTGCTCAACACTGCCTACTTGGTTCTGTTAGTTCACTTATTTCTCTAGTTAAATAGATTAACCCCTCTCTTAGTACGCTCTACAATCAATAATCTCAAGTCATCGCCCTTATCCACTTAAAAAATCACTATGTTCTGGACAACCCAACTCCATTCACCTAGACACTAAGTGATACATCTTTAAACAACACGAATATCAACATCATCATAAGATTGTAGACCCATATTTGCAAAGGATCCCAACACAAATATTTAACATCAACATAAGGTTGTAGGTCAAGATCTGTAAAGTCCTATAGCACCCAATTTAGGCGTCTAAGTACCAAAACATGCTCTACATAAATGACATCAGTATCAATACCAACAATGTCAATAAGCAACAGACGTGCAACCACAGAAACAATATGCTGGTCATCGGAAACATTCATTTAAGTACTAAACTTCCAATGGCAAAATATTCCCCAGATACCAACAGATAGCATGTACTCGGTGGATTAGTCAAGGCCCGCGCTGGCTACAACACAACCATTACGAAAGAAAGGGTAAAATATTCCCCAACTTGAAATGGAAAGCATAAGTTACAATCTTTCATACAAAAATCAAACATGCCTTGTTACTTACTATCCATGAACAACCAGCAAATACATAACCTAGATAAAAGCATTTTGAAAAGCCTATATGTTCTTGCAATATGTCCTTGATTACCTTCCAATGTTTGATAAAATGCACAGTATTGACTATAAAAAAGAAGCTTCAAAACATAGTATGGTTTTGCACATAGGTAAATTTGTAACAACGACAAGGCAACCACAAATTTCCAGCAGACCAACAACAAGAGCAGCTACACCTCAATCCCAAGCTAATCGACAGTATGAATCCTCATTATCACAAATGCTCTGTTTTGATCCGTAATACAGTATTTGAATACTCCGTACTTGAGGATTATCCAACACTAGGGATTCTCTAACATACACTAGTGGTTATATCAATAATATACTAAGAGTCCTCTAAGAAGCATTTGTCTTCTGGTTCATATAACCTATACAAATTTTCAACTTCGTATTCTATCTTTTGCTAGAACTGCCTGGATTTCAAGATATTCTATACCTATGGTAGTATTAGTATAAATGATTGAGTGTCTTAGGAGAGAACCATATCTTTTGGGTAGATTTGCTTCTCTTCAATCTATGGCTTGCACATGGCAATTCTTCCAAAATAATTAAAATTATTACTTTTCAATAACCAAGAAATCCCCACGGGCCAATGGCGTGCGATTCGAAACTAACGCATAATGGCTCCTTTCAGCGAGCAAAGATATTAATGACGAGGAAGGCTTTTAAATACCAGACTTTGAATGTGTTAGGGTTCAGAACCACGGCGTGCATCAATGAATAAAATTTTATCAAAACAATTCCAATTCCAGAACTCTAAAATCAACAATTAACCAAACGAAAATACCAAAATCAGCTCCACAACTCATAATCAGCTAATACTCAACATCCAACTAAATATTGTTTCATGATCATAAATTAGAACACTAAGCCCAAAACAGCCCCTCAAAAGCTAACCATTGAAGCGAATAAGCATATAAACTATGTAAAATTCTACAACGTTCGAAAATTTGTTTTATTCCTCCAGAAAATTAAGTACAAAGTACCATCATTGAGAAGTAAAAACGGCACGAGTAAACCCTAGAAGGATAGGAACAGAACATACAGTTGTTGGTGTTTGGGCGGATGAAAACTCAGTTAATGTCGGAGTCATCGAAATCATCCTGAAAGGAATTGAAGAAGTCGGCATCGGCGAGACGGAGGTGTTCGGCGGCGAGTGGGCCTTCACCGAAAAAGTCGAGCGCGTCCACTTCGTCAACGTCCATCGCCATTGAAGATCCCTGTTCTTCCATATCCGCTAAGAAATCCACGACCATTGGCTTCATTGCTGTAGATTTTCAAGGGATTTTGATTTTTTTCACTTTCTCTTTACGGTTGCAATTCTGACTTGATTATACAAACTTTGCTAATGGTGCAACGGCCTATTATAGAAAGGATAGCGTTTTAAGTTGAAGAATCGGGTCAAACATAGACCGACTCAATCATCATCTTTACACAAATACCGGGTCGGACTCACTACTTATGTTTACTAGATTATATATTAATTATACAATCCGCTCCAATGCACAAGTTACTAAGTGAATAATTAATTTTTGACCACATCCACATTATATAATATTTTTTTAGGTCTAATCTTAATATATATACTTATAGAATATATTTTAATTCTATTTGTAAAGAAAAAAAATTAAAACATATATATATATATATATATATATATGATTTCTTTTAATTAGAATTTTAATAATTAAGTTATGTACTTTTCTTAGTATTATTTAAATTATATGTAAGTAATTAAATTTTCATGTTTTTCTTAGTCTAAAGTTAGTTAGTTAATATTCTTGTCTGAATATTTTAATTTAATTTTACTTCTAAAAGAAAAAAAAACATACAGAAAAAAAGAAAAACTTTGGTAGTAAAATTATCTTAAAATAGAGTCACACACCCCATGAGTCTTACATAACTCACTCATAATAACAATAATAATAATAATAATAATAATAATAATAATAAAAAAACAAATTATTATAACATTCCCTTTCCCTCACGTCTCTCACCCAACTTCCACATCCCCTCTGTCACACCTCCTTTTGGCGCACCCACTACCCGGGGTAAAGGAACGGGCGAGGGAGTTTTTTTCCAAATTTAAGTGACAATATTCGTAACGGGATTATTTTTTTATTTCAGAGTCGCCACTTGGAATAAATTAAGGTGTCCCAAGTCACGATTTTATTCAAATCCCGAATCGAGGAAATTTCGACTTTCCAAATGAAGTCTGCGAACCAGAAATTCTAAGTAAGGAATTATGTTGACCCGAGGGAAGGTGTTAGGCACCCCCGAATCCCGTGGTTCTAGCACGGTCGCTTCAACTATTATAAATGGCTAAAAATATATGATTTTATGCATGTTTATAAATTACGTGCTCTGATTAAACTTTAAACCGCTCTATTAATTTGAAATCGTACCAGAAGAAAAAACTAATTACAACATAGACTCGGACTTTTGACAAACAAGTAAATAAAAAATGTATCCAGATTACTTACTTCAAACTATGCCGATTAAAACGATTATTAGACTAGGCAAAAAAAATTAATTTATTTAAAAGTATGTCCCTTGAGATTATTTCTAATTAAAGACCCGTACCAAATGATATCTTATTTCGTAGCTTGTTGACTTAGGGTCGGAGATTGAATGAAAAGGTATAAACTAATGGGAAATTGATCAAACTATGCGAAGTAGAAATAATTCAACTTGGTTAATTATTAGACGTGAGGTTGTTTACTTTGGGTGTCACTATCCTCAATCTGACGTTAATTGACAAAATCGAAATTATGCGATTAAAGTCGTCCTAATGTTGGCATCTAAAGCATTGGCTAACTTATCTTGTTTGCTTAATTACAAATGGATTTCAAAGAAATCCAAAGTGAAGAAAACTCGAAAATGATTCCAAATATCTTATGTTAATGGCCAAACTTTAGTCAAACTAACACCTTAAACATGCTTAAACTACTTGACTTTAACAAATTACCTATAACATATCAAAGGGAATCCCAATCCAAATTGGCTAGTTTTAACTTACACGATTCCCAACATATAAAAAATAGAAACTAATTAAGCATAAATGAAAACTGATATCTATTTTAATCAATAGTTCAAAATAATCCAAGTTTACAATGATAAACAATACAAGCATAGCAGATTTTGTTTCAATTCGTACATGCTGGAGGTAAGAGCTAAGTAGACATACAAGACTATATGCATTCCCAATCCTTTAATGACTAGCTATACGATATCTATTTTTTGCTAATAGTCTTTAGTTTCATAAGTAGCTAACATGATCATTTATGTAATAGGATAAACAAATCAAAAATGGCCTTTCATTTCATTTCTGGTACAAGAATGGACAAACCCAAAGGATGTGTACCGGAAGTAGAATCGAACAAATGGAGGAATTAGCAGCAGAAAAGTATGCAGCAAACAAACCGAAGACAAACAAACAACACAGCAGTAGCAAATCCCAACCAGAAATCCAAGAGAAAAACAGAAACCAAAGACAACCAACAATCCCAAGGATGATTTGAAACCAGAACAAGAATTCAGAAAACAAGGGAGCAAAACAGAGCAAACTTCAGTGAAGAAACTGGAGATGTTTATGAAACTGAAGCAACAAAACAGGTATTCTGTCTATATTCTGTTTTAGACAAATGTTTCAGAAAAATCTCTCTTTCAAAGTGTAAATGTGTTTTTGAAGAAGAAGCCTTTTTTTTCCAGATTCTCAATCGTTTGGAGGATGTCTGTCTAAGAAGCTCTCTTTTGGAGGATGTGTTTGTGTGTGTTTTGTTCTGAGAATTCTCCTATTTTATAGCCTTAAAATTCACGTTAGCAGCCCCTTTTAGTCAATTAAAAATCTGTCCAGCCCACTCAATCCCTTTGTATTTCCACTATCAAGTGTCTATTCTCTTATTCAATTCAATGGTTATGGGTAGTATATTGTTTAATCATTTCTCTTAAAGCTCAACCATACCCTTACTGCTTTTCCAACTCATTATGAATAAATAAATTTTAGTTAGTGGTGTATTAGTGCTCCTACTGGCAGCCCACTTAGTTTAAGCATTTTTCAAGTTTCAGCATCCCAAAATACCCTTTAATCCTACTGAAATTACTACTTAGCCTAAGTTCAGAATCTGAATTCACCACTGTATAGTCTTATACTTAATCTCTAACTTCAAGCATAATTTCCTAGTTTTGAACTACCGCAGACTTGTTTTATAGTTTTCAACTGAGCGGCAGACCCGACGCGACTGACAGATAAGCCGACGTTAATCGCAGGTCTAATTCCGCGATAAAATAGCTCTGTTTCCAAACAGATTTGTCCATCAGTAATGGGGATCACATTGGTGGGAATATAGGCCGATACGTCTCCAGCTTGTGTTTCAATGACGGGGTAAGGCCATTGTTCCTGTGATCTAACAAAACAGACCTAGACGAATGTTTATTTAATCAATTACAAACATATACACAGGGTAACAATCGAACGATGCCCTTATCAGTGATTCAACAAAGTCGGGCAAGAACAAAGGTACGAAGTTAAACATTCGACGACGCTAATCGAAGCGAATCTGTATTCTATAACTAACATATTCAATCAAACAAATCAGAAACAACAAATTGACCAAGTAAAGGTCTTTGATAGAAGAACATAAAAAATAAAATTAATCGACAAAAAATAAAAACAAAAATCAAAACTATACTGACCAACGAGTACAAAAAAAACAAATAAAAACCGACAAAGGAAAAGAAAATACCTTAAGAAGAGAAATTTGGAAACAAGAGGCTTGGGATCGAACGGACTCGAACTTTTGAGGCCAAACAGGTTGTAATCGAGTGTTCTCGAGTGAGAACAACTCGACTAAAACCCATTGGAGACTCAAAATCCTCCAAATAGACTCCAATTTATTTTAGGGTTCTTGAGGTTCTAATTTGGGGTTCGAATGGCTAAGGCTCGAATTGATGGAAACTAATGGTAGTTTGGGAATGAGGGAGGTCATGTGATGACTGTGTGCGAGTTTGGGGGTTACTGGAGACGGAGGGATTTTTAGGCCAACCTTCGATTCAAGATTCGAAGGGTTGGGGCCTTATTCGAGGGGAGATATGGTGATGGTTGGAAAGGGGAGGTCAAGATGATTCAGGGGTGTGAAAATGGTTTGGTTTGGACCACCGGAACCGCCGTGAGGCGATTTCCGGTGGGTGGCGCGCGGTGGTGGGCGGCGGAGGTTTTATCTCTGATGGAGACGGACGAGGTGAACGAGGTGTTTGGCTTGGGGGGCGGGGTGCATTTTAGAAATATATAGTAGGGTTAGGATTTGATCCTGGCCGTTTGATCAAATGCAATTGACGGCCAGGATCTTGTTGCTTAAGGGGAACAGTGTCGTTTAGTTTGGTTGTGGGTTGGGTCATTGGTCGGGTCAGGGAGGCGGATTCGGGTGGTTTGGATTGGGCTAAATGCTTTTTGGGCCTGGATTTGGCTAATTTTGGGCCCAATCCGATTTCCTCTTCTTTTGTATGATTTTGTTTTCTTTATCTCTTTAATTTAGTTTCTAATTAAAACAAAAATTTCTAATTACACTACAAAATCAATTAAATTATAAGAAATACTAATTAAGTTATACTAACAATTAACACACTCAATTTAAACATCAATTAAATATAAATCACACAATTGGGACATTAAATACTAGAAAAGCAAAAAAAAACAAAAAAAAACATATTTTTGTGATTTTCCATTTTTGTCAAATAAACTTGATTACTTTCAATTGTAAATTAAATCCTAAGAAGGCAAACGCAATATATGTTTGTATTTTTCTTTATTTAAACAAACAAACATGCACACACAAAATACAAATAATAAGAAAATTAACACAAAAATCCACAGATATTACAACGATACAAAAACGATTTTATTTTGAATTTTTGGGAGTACTTCACATGTAGGGCAAAAATCACGTGCTCACAGCTGCCCCTCTTTGTGCAAAAATATGAAGAGTTTTCGTGCAAACATAAGTGAGCGGATACGAGCAACTTTTTGCCCGTTTGAGCACTCCGTATGAAGCATTTTTTTTTTGGAAAAGTTTGACCGAACCTTTGCTTCAGAAGGTCTCTTACATATCCCTGGCTAAAAGGGAATCAGGTGAATGTAGTTCGGGAAGTTTTGGTAGCTAGGACTACCGTGGACTGACACTTTCTGTAACTGTTGCTATCGTTGCTGCTATTGCTGCTTACTACTTACTGGTCTCCTTATTACACCAAAAGAGAAATTAAAGCTAAGCTAGCTATGCTATGAACTATGAGTTACAAGATTCCTATCTATGATTCTCTTGAAAACATCTTGAGTCTTAGCTGATTGTGCTGTAGACCTCGATCCGAATCTTGATGCTCGCACGCTGTACGTGCTTGCTTATTTCTGTAACATTGAGTGAAATGGAGTTGGCGGAGCTTGTGACTTCAATCAGATTCTGAGCAATTCGCGCTTCTGTCTACTCCAACATTTGAACTCGTTTCCTTTCGGTTCTTTTCTTCTTTTCTTCATTTTCGATTTAGACTCACTCGCAGGTTATCTCTATCCTTGCGTCTCGAGGTCAAACCTGTTTAGACAACAAAACAAACAAACGAACGAAATTTTTCTGCCCCAATTTCGCTAGGAAAATTTCGTGAGTTAGTTGTGACACAGAAAGTGATTAAAAAGACTCTTTTGGTATTGGTCAAGAGAATCTTGATATTTTTTAGAACCATAGTTTCACAAATAAAGGTTCCACGGCTTTCTGGCCGGGAGACCCTCAATTTTCTGGCCAGGGTTTTGAAGAAACAGCTCCACAGTTTTCTGACTGGGAGATCCTCGGTTTTCTGACCGGGATTTTGAAAGAAAGTTTTCACGGGTTTCTGCCCGGAATTCAAAACAACGTCTCACGGCTTTCTGGCCGGAAGACCCTCGGTTTTCTGACCGGGGTTTTCAGGAAAGGTCCTCAGTTTTCTTGTCGGGGTTTTAAGAAACGGCTCCGCAGTTTTTTGAAAGAAATGTTTTCACGGCTTTCTGGCCGGAATTCAAAACAACGTCTCACGACTTTCTGGCCGGAAGACCCTCGGTTTTCTAGCCAGGGTTTTAATGAATGGCTCCACAGTTTTCTGACTGGGAGATCCTCGGTTTTCTGGCCGGGATATTGAAGAAGAGTTTTCACGGCTTTCTGGCCGGAATTCAAATGCAATATCTCACGGCTTTCTGGCCGAAAGACCCTCGGTTTTCTGGCCGGGGTTTAAAAGAAATGGCTCAACAGTTTTCTGAGTGGGAGATCCTCGGTTTTCTGACCGGGGATTTTGAAGAAGAGTTTCACAGCTTTCTGGCCGGAATTAAAAAACAACGTCTCACGGCTTTCTGGCCGGAGCACCCTCGGTTTTCCGGCCGGGGTCTAAAAGAAATGGTTCCACAGTTTTCTGACTGGGAGATCCTCGGTTTTCTGGCCGGGATTTTGAAAGAAAGTATTCACGGCTTTCTGGCCGAAATTCAAAAAAAATGTCTCACGGCTTTCTGGCCGGAGCACCCTCAGTTTTCTGGTCGGGGTCTAAAACAAATAGCTCCACAGTTTTCTGACTAGGAGAATCCTCGATTTTCTGATCGGGATTTTGAAAGAAATGTTTTCACGGCTTTCTGGCCGGAATTCAAAAACAACGTCTCACGGCTTTCTGGCCGGAGAACCCTCGGTTTTCTGGCCAGGGTCTAAAAGAAATGGCTCCACAGTTTTCTGATTGGGAGAATCCTCAGTTTTCTGACCGGGATTTTGAAAGAAATGTTTTCACGGCTTTCTGGCCGGAATTCAAAAACAACGTCTCATGGCTTTCTGGCCGGAGCACCCTCGGTTTTCTGACCGGGGTCCAAACGGATATTGGACTAACATGATTTGATTCTTTTTTTGGAGTTTTTATTTTCTTTTCTTTTATTCTTCCTTTTGGGTCTTCTTTTAGGTATTTTCTTTTTTACCCATCAAGAAATGCATAAGATAAAGCTTTTGAAAAGAAACTTCCCTTTTTATGCGTTTTCCTTGTTCCAGAGCCATTTAAATGCTTGTGTATTTCACTTCTTTGGCTGTACCATCTTCTTGCACAATTAAATAGACTTGCTTTCAACAAAGAACATTTTATTAGTTGAAAACGTAGTTGACTTTGTGGCCTTGATTATCTTCATTGCTTGATCTTTATCTCATTTCCATTGAGAACTTTGCTACCAATTGGCTTTGGGGTGACTTCCTTTCAAACTGCCCGGGTTTAGCCTCGGGTTTCTATGAGGATTTTCCTGTACGGGCTCTATCTTTCTATCTCATTCCGTTTCTTTTAAAGACCTTAGCCTTTGATTTCCATTTCCTTCCTAACATCCTTTCTTTTGGAAATGATCAATCATCATGATCAATCGGGAATTGTATCAATACACTACTGAGGTTGGGTCTTTCTTCTTTGCCAGACGGAATTCTGTATAAACGGTCCTGTCACCTTTCTTTTGTAGTAATTTTGGAATTCAAAGTTAAAACGAAATGGATTCAAAGAAAAATGATCAAATAATAAAAAATGAATCAAAATAGAAGTGTCCCTTTCGGGGGAAAAAGAAGGACTTATCTGAGGTGTATGCTAACTTCAAACCGACATGACATGCTTCTCGAACTAAATGCTCGATTGTCACAAACTCTCACTTACTTATGAACCAAAAACGGGTCTATGTTTCCAAGCTAGGGAGTCGTGATAGAACCTCTAGTGATGAAATACCCTTTTCGGTTGATAGCGCCCTTTCGCAGGTTTTCGCTAATCGACCTCTCTCATTTCTCTTCTCACCATCGCCAGATAGCACTCTTTGCGAGTTTTTACTAACGGGCTCTCTCATTTTGTATTTCTCTACTTCCATCGTCTTATGGTGCCCAAACGTTTTCACCAATAAGACTCTCTCATTTTATTTCTTTTCATTCCATACACTTCGGATCGTAACGACGCTGTTTTCTCAGTCTCTATTTTCTCCGCATCGATCTTGAAGGACTTGTACTTGGTTTGGGTAACAAGAATTATGGAAAAAATTACAACTTTGGAATCATCTTGACGGATCTAAACTGAATCGCCATATTATCTGCCCCAGTTTCATTTTTTGGGGAAATTGGGATTTTTGGTTTGGTGTGACCGAACCTCAGGGAGAGGTTGCCTACGTATCCTTTCGGAATCGAGTCAGAACGTAGTTCAGGAACTTTGTTTTGTTTTGTTTTGTTTTTGTTTTTTTGGTTTTGGATTCCAAAGAGGGTAGCCAAGGAAATGTAACCGGCTCAAAGGGTTTACAAAAGGGTTGGTAGTGTTTGGGTAGCGGGAATAAAAGCCTTCAATCATTTCGACTTGTAAGGACATCATCGAAGCAAACTTAGACATAATACCTTTTGACATCATCTGCATTCATAGCTGTTTCAGGATCTTTTCCTTCCATATCTCCCAAGTATAATGCTCCTCTCGGCAGTATCTTCCTGATGATGTATGGTCCCTTCCAATTAGGAGCGAATTTTCCTTTCGCTTCCTGGTGATGTGGAAGAATGCATCTTAAAACCAACTGACCTACTTCAAAATTTCTCAGTCATACTTTCGTGTTGTAAGCAAGAGCAATCATTTGTTGGTACAATTGTCCGTGACAGACTGCAGCCATTCGCTTTTCATCAATCAAAGTTAGCTGCTCCAATCGAGTCTTAACCCATTCGCTATCTTTAATCTCTGCTTCGACAATCGTGCGGAGTGAAGGAATTTCTACCTCTGCCGGTATCACAGCCTCGATTCCATAGACTAATAAGTATGGGGTTACTCCCACCGATGTGCGCACTGTAGTACGATATCCGAGTAAGGCGAAAGGTAATTGTTCATGCCACTGTCTAGAACTATCGATTGTCTTTCTCAAAATCTTCTTAATGTTTTTGTTTGCTGCTTCAACGACACCATTGGCTTTGGGCCGATAAGGAGTGGAGTTCCTATGCGTTATTTTGAATTGCTCGCATATTTATTCCATCAAACGACTATTCAGAGTCGCAGCATTGTCTGTGATGATAGTTGCAGGTATACCATAACGACAGATAAGATTCGAGTGTACAAAATCCACCACAGCTTTCTTGGTGACCGATTTGAGGGTGACAGCTTCGACCCATTTCGTGAAGTAATCGATAGCCACCAATATGAATCGGTGTCCGTTTGAAGCTTTCGGCTCAATCGGGCCGATGACATCCATTCCCCAAGCGACAAACGGCCACGGCGCTGACATAGGATGTAGCTCAGTTGGAGGTGCATGAATCAGATCTCCATGTACCTGACATTGATGGCATTTCCTGACAAAACTGAAGCAGTCTTTCTCCATGGTTATCCAATAATACCCAGCTCGAAGGATTTTCTTGGCTAAGACATACCCATTCATATGAGGCCCGCACATTCCTGCGTGTACTTCGTGCATGATTCTTCCTGCTTCTTTGGCATCAACACGCCTTAAGAGGTTAAGATCCGGGGTTCTTTTATACAAGACCTCGCCGCTCAAAAAGAAGCCACTTGCATGTCGCCTAATGGTCCTCTTTTGATCTCTAATAGCATGTTCAGGGTATTCTTGTATTTTCAAGAATCTCCTGATATCGTAGTACCATGGCTTGACGTTTGGTCCTTCTTCGATTGCATTGCAATAAACGTGTCTTTCCCTAATTTGGATTTCAAAAGGATCGACATGAGCGTTGCCTGGATAAGGTAGCATTGAAGCTAAAGTGGCAAGTGCGTCAGCTAGTTCATTGTGACATCGTGGGATATACCTGAACTCTATCGATATAAATCGCTTGCCAAGAATATTCACATGTTGTCGGTAAGGGAGGAGTTTAACGTCCCGAGTTTCCCATTCACCTTGAGATTGTTTGATAATCAGATCCGAATCTCCCATGATCAACAAATCTTCAACCCATTGATCAATTGCCATGTTCATGCCCATGATGCAAGCTTCATACTCAGCTGTATTGTTCGTGCAGAAGAAACAGAGTCTAGCCGTAGCTGGGTAATGCTGACCGACAGGAGAGATCAAGATTGTCCCAATCCCTACACCTTTAGCGTTTACCTCCCCATCGAAGAACATTTTCCAAGCATGACTGTCCTCCAAAACAACTTCTGTCGTGTTTACCTCTTCATCAGGAAAGTAGGTATTCAATGGTTGATACTCTTCGTCGATCGGGTTTTCGGCCAAGTGATCTGCCAATGCTTGGGCTTTCATTGCCGTGCGAGTAACATAGACTATGTCAAACTCAGTGAGCAGGATTTGCCATTTTGCCAATCTTCCGGTGGGCATCGGTTTCTGGAATATATACTTCAAAGGATCCAACCGGGTAATGAGGTGAGTCGTATGAGCTTGGAGGTAGTGTCTCAATTTCCGAGCGACCCAAGTTAAAGCACAACATGTTCTTTCCAGAAAAGTGTACTTGACCTCAGAACTAGTGAACTTCTTGCTCATGTAGTAGATCGCCTACTCTTTCCTCCATGTTATGTCACGTTGTCCGAGGACACAACCAAATGAGTTTTCCAAGACTGTTAAATACAAGAAAAGAGGTCTCCCTGGCTCTGGCGGGACTAAGACTGGAGGGTTCGACAAATATTCTTTGATTTTGTCGAAAGCTTCTTGACATTCAGTTGTCCACTTGATTGCAGCATCTTTCTTCAGCAACTTGAATATGGGCTCACACGTAGAAGTCAATTGGGCGATGAACACTGATGTAGTTTAATCGGACCAGAAGACTCATTACGTCTTTCTTTGTTCTAGGAGGAGGTAAGTCCCGGATAGATTTTATCTTTGTGGGATTCAATTCAATACCTCTTCTACTGACTATGAAACCCAAGAGTTTACCTGATGGGACTCCGAAAGTGCATTTGGCCGGATTCAACTTCAAGTCGTATTTCCGCAACCTTTCAAAG
>JASVEL010010228.1:0-45291 GCA_032618575.1 Nicotiana noctiflora
TAATACACTCTTTAATCTTAAATCTAATAGACACTTCCAAAAATGGAACCAAGACAAGGGAAATCAAGTCAACATCCAGGTTGAAGTGGTTCTCATTGAATGTGTCCATTTCACATCTATGATCGCTAATAAATTTACCAACTTTCCACAAACCAGATTTTTTCTTTGTAGCACGAAGCATCCAATGACAGCCCAAGAACCACATGCGACATACAGCCTTGTATTTATCCCTAGTTGACTCAGTTATTGTCATCTCACGACACTCCCTTATGCTATAGATTTTTATAGCCCTAACTAGGCGAGCTTTGTCAGGGAAATACATGCCCTTTGTAACAACACCTGGTCTACATTCATCCCACATCTTCGATTGTAATTCATCATAATCCCTTGTCAATGCATCAACATTAGGCATGGCAGGCAAATTATCCAGGTATGGAATATTTCTCTCATGAAAAGGCACGTGGGATTCATACACTCTTCGACAGACCGGGGGGGGGGGGGGGGAACATGCTCCCTAGTCAAATCAGGCTCCACATTCACTTCCTCCTCCTCATCGTCACCCTCCACATCATCACCCTCCTCACGGAAGGGTGTCTCATCACCAGACTCATCCGCATTGTTATCGTAATCACTATCATCCTCCTGACTCTGCGCATCTGCTAAGTCACGAGTAAAAACATCGTGTACGGGCAACTGTGTTAGTCGAGGAGCTTCAAGAAGCTCGTTTTCACTGCATATAACCAACAAAAATTTAAGTATCCTAATCGTATTGTCTTGAAATTTAAATGTACATATCACTACATCACTATACTTACAACTCGTATTGTCTTGAAGTTTCATGTTGGCTTTCTTGAGGTTGCTGATAACTACCAGAGGGACCACCGTGCTCCAATACTGCAGATTTTTGCAAATTCCAACTAGGGACGTCGTCATAATTTGTCAAATTCAATTCCGGACGATACACCCTATGAAAATTAGAACTATAAATACAAATCCAAATAAAACATAAAGAAAAAGATTTCACTAAATTTAAGTTTACCGATCGTCTTCTTCATTATACGAAGTAGTAACATTATTTTCTGGCTCCTCATTCGCCTGTGGTGACAAATTCAAATCAAGAGAACCTCTTCCATCTCCAACATGTCCGCCTAATGCTCCTCCAAAATAACCATCCGATGAATGTGGGTTATCACTTATACGCACTCGCCTCATTACTACTAAGGTCTTTAACCTTCACATACATTTATAATAATTTTATTACAATGTATTCTCTATATTCGTCCGGAACCCGCAAAAAATCTCTAAGACTTTCATCATCGTCAATGTTAAACTCAGAATAATAAGCAAACCCATGCGGAGTCACTGAATAAGGAAATCTTCCGGTTACTTTAATGCTAACCGAACGCCTCCGCTCACTCATTTTTTACGTAACAACGATACCAAAGTATCGTACTGCATATTAAGCGGCAATTTAACATGACACTGTGGAGGAGAGCTATACCTCACTGAGTTATTATCCACAATAACCTCACCCCCCAATACAATGAAACCCTCATTTTGGCAACTTGAGACATTATAAAAAATGGATTGATAAGGAGAAGAGAGAAAAACCGAAATAATTTGCGTTGATAGAGTTTTGATGAAGTTCAGTCGTCTATAAATAAGAAAATTTTGAGAATCAAATTCGCACTACAAAACTACGAATTATGAGTTTTAATTAAAAAGTGGGCCCATTTGCAGCCTATTTCGCAGTTTTGTATTGCGAAATAGCCTATTTCGCAGTACAATACTGCGAAATAGGCCACTTTTTAAAACACGACCATTTTGAAAAAAAAATTAAAAAATGACATTTCGCAGTATAAAACTGCGAATTGCACTAACGGCCGTTAGTGCAATTCGCAGTTTTATACTGCGAAATGCTTAATTGTGTATTTTTTTTTAGGTTTATTTCGGTATTTTTTGTTTATTTTACTATTATTTCGGTTCCGGACTCGTGCCAAGAAACATACGCCTTTATATATTTGATGTTGATACGTGCAAAAATATACCAAAATAATAGAATGCTAGAATGTCAATTGCAATTAGAGATAGAGAGATATGAGAATTTTGTGTGAAAACTAAAAGAATGAAATGGGCTATTTATAACTTGTAAATATGGTCAAAGCGTATTTTTATAAATTTAGGGTTAAAAACATAAATTAGGGGGTAGAGGGGGTTAGGGGGCTAGGTAGGCAAAAATAGCCATTTTTGGTTGTTGCCAACGGCTATTTCCTAAAATAATTGTTGTTGGCTAATGGTAAAAGACAGACCATATTTAAAAAAATATTAAGGGTCCCAGTTCAGTACCGGACCAGTATTAGTTTGGTACTTTAAGGGTACCAACCAGACCATTTCTACCGATACTTTTTCTGGTGCACTCCTACTCCCCGTTCTCTTTGCCTAAATCCCATAACCCATGTCTCTCAATTGGACGAGGATGGAGCGGTACTGGCACAGACCTGACCGGTTCTGAGAAATTCCATCCCATTAGACAGCCCTAATTTAAAATTATTTTGCACTAATAACCTATTTAATTAATTATTTAAAAACATAACTATCTAATCTACTAATGAACCAACTAATTTAACTAATTATGCTTCTTAGCTATCCTAAAATGCTTCAAAAGACATAATTTTTTTTACATATAATACAATTAATATGCAAACTAATTGAATAAAATAAAATTCCTAAAATTCACTAAAGATAATAATAATATATAAATTATATTTAGGAGAACTTATAGGTCAAAATTACACGCTGAGAATTAGCAGTGGCAAAAAGGTGGGCGGAGTCGGATATAGTTCGGATCGAAAACGGGTAAATTATCCGACCGACCCATATTTATACGGATAAAAAATGAGTTAAACGGATAATGTGGGTAACCATATTATCCATGACTTCATGCATATGATCACTTTTGTGAGAATTCTTAGTCACCCTAACTTGAGGAACCCCAAATTTGAGGCTTTACAAATGTAAAAGTTAGATTCATTAGTTACCCATTGGTTACCCACTGGCTATTCGTTTTCTAAATGGATAATATGATTCTTATCCATATTTAACCCATTTTTAAATAGTTCATTATCCAACTTATTTTTTAATAGATAATATAGATGGTTAACTATTTTTTCGAACCATTTTGCCAGCCCTACTGAGAACTTCTCATCCAATGGTATAATTAGGAAATTGGCCGGTTCTTAGAGCGACACACTAGATTTAGCTAGCATTTGGTCATATATCCCAAATTTATTTTAAAAAATCTGATTTGGGTGAAGTTTGGTTTGAAGATGAAAATGTGTTTGGACATACATTTTCAAAACATATTTTCCAACTTTATTTTGAAAAAATATGTACATAATTCCCAAGTTTTGGGATTTTGGCCCAAATTCAGCTCAATAGCTGATTTTGGAATTTGAAATTTTTGATTTGGGATTTAGTCAACATATGAGTAAAATTTATGGTGAAACACGAGTTTTGAAAATAAATCTCAAATTTATTTTATCAATACTTATGGCCAAATTGGGCCTGATGCGGGTGTCTTAATTTGTCGGCATGGGGGAGAAGAGTAGGAAGTGAAATGGTTTTGCACCTGGATTTTGTACGAGACAAATGGTCTTTGTAAGTGACACAGAAAAGAGAATAGCAGGCAGGACCCCGTCAGCATGCCTGCCTGTCACGAGGCATTCTTGGTATTCCATGATTTTTATGTTGTAGTACGGTTGTACATTATTGCACTACATATGTACATTTCCTTGCTTGGAGAGAAAAAACCAAATAAACATGGGCTGAAGTGATAAAGTGAATTACATCTTCTCTTAAACGTGGGCCTAGAACTTTCATTTGGTCACACGTAATAACTCCCAAGACACTACAACATTGGACCCCATTTTGAATTCTCTATTTTATCCATAACTTATTGTCCTTTTTGGTACATATAACTAGGAAGAGTTAGTTTAATCGTAAAAATACAAAATTAGAATCGGGACCAGAAAAACAGTAAGGCTTAGATAAGCAAAAATTTATAAACTAACTTCACAAAGAAAATGTAAGAACTGTTCTATTTAATGTTACAGTAAATCTGTCTACTCCAGTAATCTAAAGATTTAAAGTAAAATTAGAGAAATTACAAAGTAACAGACCCCCCCCCCCCAAATATCTCCTCTTTTAACGTCGAGGATTTAGAATTAATTGAAAAATAGGATAATCAAAACTTTAAAAAGAAGGTAAAACAAAAGGCTATTTTTAGAAATTATATTTATTCTCTAATACCTCATTTTGTTTAAAGGTCTATGATGTAGTTAATTGAGATTTAAGAGGATGAGATCTTTAAACAGAAAAAAGGTTATTTGTAGAAAATGTCATCCTTCTCTAATATCTGAATTTGCTTAAAATTTAGTTTGAAAAATCAATGATGGAGCATATATTCAAAGAGGAATCCATGTTCATCAAAACTTCTCTAAATCAATGGCAGAGCATATATTCAAAGAGGAATCCATGTTCATCGAAAATTCTCCCTCACAAGAACTCACTAACACCTTTGTCCATACCACCTAAACCTCCAGACATCTTCACTCCTTCATCATCATTTCCAACTCCTACTTCATTCACAAAACATACTTCAATCCCACGTGATATGGCTATGATTATTGATCCAACTGAGAATCATCCTTCTTACCTTCAAACCCTACTTGCCCATAATATATTAACTCCAACTGCTGCATTCAATGATCCTACAACAATTGTCCAAGACATCAATGCAGAAGTAGATGCACCAGTTGACTCTGAAATCTTCATTCCTCTATCCCAAGGGGATAAGGAATGAATTTATAAACCTTGGCAGCATGCGGTCATTATCAATCTCTATGGACAATAAATTGGACATCAAGTACTAAGGCAAAACAATTATGCCCTATTGAAACCTACAGAGAATCTACCACTGGTAGACCTAGGCTCAGATTTTTACTTACTAAAATTTCAAAAAGACGAAAACAAGCTTCATGCTCTAAATGATGGGCCTTGGTTTACTTTTAACCATTTACTAACCGTTAGGTCATGGGATTCAAAGTTCATGTTATCGAAAGCTAACATTAATCACATATGGCTACCTGAGTTGCCCACTGAATTTTATGACTTCTATGTTTTGAAAAAAAGTGGGAAGCAAAGTTGGCAAATTACTAGTTATTGATAAATGTACTTCTTCCACAATAAGGAGGAGGTATGCTAGGTTGTGTGTCCAAGTTCCATTATACCACCCTCTTTGCACTCATATTTTTATAGGCCATCATAAACAATCCATTTTATATGAAGGGCTTAAATTATTTTGTGTTAAGTGTGATAGATTGGGACATAATCAATTAGTATGTTCTTACACACAATCCGGTTCTTCTACTGAACCAACTGCTCCTAATCAAAATAATACTTCTAATTCTATTAACTATAATATGCTACCTGTCACACCTCCTTTTTACGCACCCGCGGGAGCGCGAGAGAGTTTTTCCAATTAAAGGACAATCGAAACGGGATTTATTTATTTAATTCAGAGTTGCCACTTGGGAAAATAATGGTGTCCCAAGTCACCGGTTTAATCCCGAACCGAGGAAATTTATGACTCTGTATTTAACAGTCCGCGAACCAGAAATCGGGATAAGGAATTCTGTTAACCCGGGAGAAGGTGTTAGGCATTCCCGAGTTCCGTGGTTCTAGCACGGTCGCTCAATTATTATATTTGGCTAAATTATCTGATATTAATACATGTTAAGCCTACGTGCGAATTTTAACTTTTAACCGCTTGTGATTATTATTACTTTATAAGAATTGCAACGTCGTAAAAATATACTTCGGACTACACCGTACCAGTACGCCTGTGGTCTTTAACATATTTCGACATTGTTGAGATTTGGATTTCGGGTCACATAAATGTGCACCCGAGTTTAGAAAGGTAATATTATTAAATACGCGCTTAAAGATACTAATGCGCTATTATTATTATTATATTTTTTTTTGATAGAGCCGTGAAATTTACCAAAACGACCCATTTCGAAATCTAAAGAATTATATACATTTGCGAAAGTTCCGCAATTTTATGTCTTTTTATTCGGCGGGATTCATCTCATTGTTTTTATTTTTTTAGGAAAAACCTAAAGTAAACTACACTCCTATATTTAGCTTGTTTCTAAAAATGAAATAAAATTCCTAGTTTAATTATGGTTTAAGAACTATTATAATTGGGTCCCGAACGTGACACTAATTGAGCACATACTGCCATTTAACAAATCAACTGAGGTGGGAACGATAATGATTAGCAATTTAAATTACCAATAAACTACCCATTTCGTCCTAATACAATTGTCAAAATGATTGTTGATTCGGACATAAATATACCACGCTTATCAATTTCGGAGTGACTAAAGGATCCTAAAGCATTTACATTTTAACTAATTCTAATTCCTATTTTTTGACTTGACATAATGCGATATGAATTATTGTTCTAAGCTAATCCAAGACCAAACACTGATTTCCAACTTAAGTTGCTATTACTATCATGAATGAAAATCACAGTTTTTCAAGTATTCTTCCGATTCCGACTCTCTTGTGTGTGACACTACACAACTGAAACTATAACACAATTCGAACGAAATAAAATGAACCATCCTAGTATTAACAGCTTATTAGTTAGCTAAAAACAATACCGATTGTAGCAATAAAACATCGATAAATGCCTTTACATCCACATATCTTGATCAAGTTCTTAACAACAAACTCAAAGTCTTTTTATGTCAATTAACAACCCAAATTCAAATACAATATAGCTGGACAAACACATAATTCATCGAACATATAGCAATTACAATACTATAAAAGAAACTGAACAGATTATAAGATCTAATTGATTTTCAGAAGTAGATATAGAAGCACATTTCAGAACTAATACAGCCAATCTTCTATTCAAACAAAATCAATATTCTTGTTCTCCCAATCAACATATCCAAGGAAAGGAAAATACCTGGATAATGGAAATATAAGAAGAAAAAGGAGTCAGCAGTAGTGGTAAGCAGAGGTTGAACAACAACCCAGAATGAATTCAATAAACCAGGAATAGTTTGAAATCAAGCAACACCCAAGCAATCAACCACAAGCTACACAAACACACTTGAATGCATTCACAATTTGATCCATGAACTACATGACTTCTCCAGCAATCTAGCCCCTTTTTATTAAGAGATACAAATCTGCCACTGACCCAAAATTAACCGGAAACAGTCAATGTACAGCACTTCTTGGAGTTCTAATTCAAATTTCAAATCTCCCTTCCTATGTTTAAGACTCTCTGCCTATCTCAAACTGCTCTCTTCAACTCTCCTATCTTGTTTCTCCCTCTTACTCTCCTCTAATGAACTCCCTGTATTCCCACCTCTATTTTTGTACACTAATCTCTATGTTTTACTTCTTATTCCCCCTCTCTGTTTTACTTTTTGTTCACCCTCCCTTCTGTTTTTTACTTTTTGTTCAACCTCCCTATTCTGTTTTCCAAAATTCCCTCTGTTTTTCAGAAATCTCTCCTTAACTCTCTCTGTGTCTCTCTCCCTATATCCCTGTTTTCAGAACCCTCTTCCAGGTCTCCTCCTCTCTGTATAAGTCCGTCTCCCTATGTGTGTGAGGTATAACTCCTCTTATAGAACCAAAAAAAACCAGAACCCATCCTCAACCCTTTCTCCAGGTTGTTTTCTCCCATGTGCCCCCTTAACTTTTAACTATTTTAATACTGCACAGCCATAATATTCCTTCTGTTCTCCACTCATAATTGTTTAGGTATGGGTCTGTCTCTTTTTAACTCTAAAGTCCCACGATTAAGTGGAACCCCCTGCTGTCTTGCAGGCTTCACTAACTAAACCCATGTGTAATGCAATTTGAACATCTTAATTATTGGATTTTATTGAAAACTGAAACAGCTATATCCAAACAATCCCTAATTTAACATCACAAATCAGCACAATCCAACAGTGGCTCCATATGTAATTAACAGCATCAATTTCTGCCACAAGATGCTAATAAACAGACTTATGAAACTAATCGACAATGTTCGACTAATCGATTGTAATGCACACAATTGATAACAGTCAATCGATAGAAACAGTGACTCGACCAATCTCGGGCAGATTCAGAAAAATGGGGAATCAATCATTCGACGATTGTTAACTTGAGTCGAATGTGCATTCTAATAACAAATACACTCTAGAAAATCAAAACAAAAACAAATACTAACCAAATAAAAGGTCTTGGAGGAGGAGAACTGAACCATTTGAAAAACAATTCGACATATCAACGAAATTTAATTTAACAACCAACAGATATTAACAGAAGTAAATAGAATAAGGAAAAGGAAAGTTTTACCTTAGAAACTCAAAATGTAGATAACTCGGGCTCGTACTCGGATTCAAACGCTTTTGAGGTCGAACGGACCTTAATCGAGTTCTCTCAAATGCGAGTACTTCGACTAAGGTCGATTAGACCCCAAATCTTCATTAGTTTGGACAAATTCCATAGTCCGCCATTTCTAGGGTTCTTAGGCTCAAATTGGGGTTCGAACATTTCTAGCCGGATTCGAACCAAACCAATTTTGGTTCGGTTACGAGGAAGGTCAAGAGAGAAATTGGTACGAGTTTGGGGTCAATCGGAGTTGGTTCGAATTTGACTCGAATCTTCAAGTGAAGATTCGAGAACCTCCTGATTTATTCGAGATCAATGATTGCCGGATTCTTGTAGAAGGGGTTAAGGTGGTCTTGTGGTATGAATTTGGTGGCCGGCGGCGTTGTTGCCGCCGGGTTTTGGGCGGAGGAGAAGGGCGGCGGCCGGCTAGGGTTTCTTGGGGAGAAGATAGAATGGGATTTGGATTTAGGAATTTTGGGAATGAGTAGCGGGTTTGGGTATTGGGGGTCTTTTGGTGTATTAAAAATCAAGGTTTAATCTTAGCCGTTGGATTATAAGAGTCCAACGGCTCAGATCAAAAGAGGAGGTGATGGGGCCGGTTCGGGCGGGTCACGGATTAATTTGGTATGGGGCTTGGAATTGGGCATTTTTGTTTTGGGCTCAATTTTAATTTCACACATGGCCCAGTCCGATTTTCTTTCTCTTCTTCTCATTATTTCCAATTTTCCTCTTCTCTTTTAAATTCCTAATTAAAACAAAATCCTAGATTACACTACAAAAAATCAAATTAACTTACATATATATAAAAAAAAAAATAATTAGGTTACCCTAACGATTAACGCACACAATTAAGTATTTATTAAATATAAATCACACAGTCTAGGACTTAAACGCTAGAAATGCCAAAAACACATATTTTTGTTATTTTTGATTTTCGTAAAACAAACTTAACTACTATCAATTGCAAACTTCGAATTTTATATATGTAATATATTTTTATTTTTTATTTATTTAAACAAAAGACACGGATACACAAACGCAAATAATAAGAGAACAATAACATATAATCCACAAAAATCACGCACAACACCAATACTATTTTATTTTGAAATTTTGGGAGTAATTCTCATATAGGGCAAAAATCACGTGCTCACACTACCCAAGGACGAATGGAAACCGGTTTCTTTCCCTACTGTCTCAGCCAGGAGGGCCACCAGTGGTAAAATGAATCCAAGAAGATCAGGTATGTCTCTTGAGCTCAATAATACTGCTAATACATTGCCTTTTAATAAATTATCCCTAAATAATTCAAATCATTCTACCTCTAATACAAATGTTATAAAAAGTGGAGGCATAAGCATTGTTAATTGTGTTAATCAATTTTCTATATTAGATTTAAAGAGGAATAATCTTTATATTCCTAGTCATCCTGACCAAACTACTCCCCTTAAGGACACATCTAATCCAACAGATATTACTTCCACTAACTCCAAGGACCAATCAAATTTGGTGCATCATCCACCTCAAACTACCACACAACCTGCATTAAGACACCAGCAACTCCCTCACATGCAAGCCACCTCCAATACCTTACCTTATAGTCGGTCAAATGCATTAGATGATACCCAACAAAACTCATACACTACACACACTCAAGACACGTGCCTAACTAATACTATGCAGCCAAGTTTTACAAACCATAGAATAGTTCTCATGAAGGAGCATAATGATGAGATCTCCACCTCATTATCTCAATCTCATCCCAATACTCCACCTTTTAGGCCATCACTCAAACCGCCTATGTCCACCATTCCAACCTCTCTAAATATAGATACACACTCAGCTACACCTATACATATATTTCCTCTCATTAATACTTCAAATACTCACACACTACTAAACAATGTTGGTCAACTCTCTCAATTACTTAAGAAGAACACAACCTCATCAACATCCCCCAAATCTTCATCACTTAGTTCATTCACAGTACCCTCTCTCAATTCTTCCCTACAATTTACTAATTTCCCAATCCCATAATTTAAACGGCTCAGTCACCACAAGTTCTATTAACAATAACATCTTGGCTAGAAACGAGGCTTCAGAACCATGCTTTGACATTCACTCTGGAAGTGAATCACCAGGAGGTCACAGTCCTTATAAACAATCCATCGGACCTTGCCCAGATAATAATGGAGGGCATGCATTTGGGGACAGAGATGTTTGCTCGTTACCATTGGTCCCTCATGCAATCTCCATATATCTCCCCATATCAGCCTCCAAATCTTCCAGTTCCAGTATGGGACCCTACTCACCTTTATCCATATCGTATCCAAATTCCTTTCTATCCTCTTCCATCTCCAACCCCATCAATTGCATGGATACAATCTTATATGAACCCACATCCTATATTGTCTCAACTGGAACCTCCAATTCCACCCACACCAGCCCCATCTCTAGTAACTCTCCCCCACCAAGTCCCAATCACGATAAACCAAACAACAACTGCCAGGAGGAGCTCAACATAGTAATCTCTTACAACAAAGAAACGCGTCTAGTTTATGCATGTCTAGATGGAATCAAATTGTTTGTGCTAAAGGAGGAATACAAAAGAAAAGTTTACATAAGGAGTCCACCAACTCTCAGGAATTTTTCTCTTCGACTAAGGCCCGCCACCAACCCAGAGGTGGAAAAATATGCTATGCTCATACTCCTTGTGAGCACGTGATTTTTGCCCCAAGAAAATTATTCCAAAACATAGGCAAAATGTTTTTGAATTTTTGTAGAAATTTGTTGATAATTGTTTGCTTAATAATAACTCATAAAACAAGTGGAAATACCAGGATTTATTTTATTTTTTGGAAAACAAAACAAAAAGATCAAATATTATCCATTTTTTGTATTAATTAGAAAAAACCAAAAATAGAAATTAATTACTCTTTAATTAAAAGAAAATACAAGGAAAATACAAGGAATAATAAATACAAGAGTAAAATACAAATACAATATATAAGAATTGGGCTAATTACAATTCAGTGGCCCAAGTAATATCATACACAGATCATGCCCAAATGAAAGGTAGGCTGGTTGGCCTTAATACTAAACCAAACGACACCGTCCTGGGTAGTTAAATCTGGACCGTTGAAAGTTTAATCAAATGGTCCAAAGCAATGGTTGTCTCATAAGTAAAACGACGTCGCCTGATAGAATTAATCTGAACCATTGGCAACTTTAATCTAAGGGTCACAATTAAATGACCAATTAATTGAAACGGCGTCGTAATTAGGTCAGTTGAATCTGAGTTGTTGGTACATTTAATCCAACGGTCTTAGATCAATCAAAGGCTTTAAATACCTAAAAATGTTACATATTATTTCATTTCATCTCTTCGTCTCTTTGCTGAAACCCTAGCCGCCCAAATAACCTTTCCACCATTGCCGAAAGCTTACCATCGGTGGTTCACCACCTCTTCCAATCAGTCCACCATTAACACCCCTTCACCGTCTCTTTCTCCTATTTCACCCTACCCTATCAACTTCCCCAGAAAACCCCTAGAAAACCTTGAATAATCCAAAAGGTGTCGCCAGAACCCTACTCCGGCGACCACCACTTATGAACCAGGGTCTGTCGTTAACACCATATGACCGTCTCCTCATCCTCTTCAACCCCATCTAGGTAGTTTTCCTCGAATAAGCCCCAAACCCTTTGAATATTAAAAAATGTGTCACCGGAAGCCTACTCCGGCGAACACTCCTAGTCCAAAAACTACCCTGTTAAACCCATATCCCTATTCCTAAGAGTCATTTCACAAAAAGACTCGATGAGTCTGCTTGAGGATCACAAATCCAAGAAAAAAGAGACTCCTGAACTTCCGATGATCTGGAAAATCAAGAAAAGAAAAGAAAATGAAGAAAAAGAAAAAGGAAGAAATAAAGAAAGAAAAGAAAGAAACAAGAATCGAAAAGCTAAGTACCCTAATCCTGGTTTTTCTACTTGCATGTCTCTTTCCTGATCTTTTCTATTTTTCTTTCTCTTTGCCTTCCTGATTATTCTATGGTTCTATTACATGCTTAGTTATCTTCTGATTGTGCTTAGTTGTGAAATGCATGCCAGTAACCTTGTAGTTTTATGATCTTTTCTACTTTAGAATCACATGGCTATAGTTTTCTTTTCTGATAAAAGTTCTTAGTCAAAAATCGCATGTTTTGTTGTTCATAGTCACCTTTAGATTTTTAGGGTTCTTACTTGATAAGTTTGAAACTAGTGATTGATTATTCTATTGATTAGATCTACCTATGATTAATTTGTTCCCTTGAATCTCGTTAATTGAATACTTATACCTAATTTGACTATATTTGTAAAACTGTCTATTGTTGGCTACTTTTGCAATTTGATTTTGACTTTGACTTTTTAAGTTTCTGATTGATAAGGGGTTAAATGGGTAAATAAAAGAAAATACAGGGCTAAAGGGGAAAGAATAAGTGGTATATTGTAAATAAACTAAAGGGTTAATGGTATAAATGGCAATGCTGCCTGGTTCGTGGGTAAATGACTGGAGAATAAAGGGTATTCTGGGTACAATGAAAGGATAAATAGGTAGAAATTGAAAGAATGTGAGGATAATATGGATAATTAAGGGTAATTAAAATAACATAGATGCCACTAGAACCTTCTAGTAGGGGTTCTAGTGCATTTACGATTAAACTAGGTGTATTAACCTGGAAATAATTCATAAGATAGGGGGTGGGAAATCAGAGTATTAATTTTAAAATTTTCTCCCATTTTGTTCTATAAATAGGCCTCCTTAGGCCACATTTAAGAGGTTCAGGAGTTTAGAAGTTTAAAAAAAACTCCAAAGTAAAGCAATTCTACGGTTCGAAAAGTTCTGAAAGGATTTAATAGTTCCAATTTCATAATACTATATTGTTCTATTGGTTTTTGACTTTATTTCGAGTGGAAATCTCTTGAGTTCTGGTGTTTTTATCTATTGTTCTGTGTTGATATTGACTGCTGAAGTTGTTTGCTCTGTGGTTTTCTTTGAGCAGCTGTTTGGTTTAAGTTTTGGTATCGATTCTGTTGTTGTGTTATTGCTGTGGATTTGGTGGTTATTTCTTACTGAAGTCCTGTCATTGCTGATCTTTTTCCTCTATTTTGCCTTAGACTCATTGAGTTTGTTTCACATTTGTCCAGGTACACTTCTGAACTTTGAAGATGTAATCAGAATTCTGAAGTTATAAAACTACTCGACAAGTTTACTAGCTTTCAATCCTGGTTACTTCATAGACGTATGTCACGTTCTTAGTTGTTAACTAAGTACACGTGCGGCACTTGACAACTTGCTCACGATCTTGCACAACTTGTTCACGTTCTTGCTATGCCAAGTCAGCCTTACTACACTCAAGATCGCTTAGAGTGTGGAAGAAAGAACACAAGAGAATTGTTAAAGGAAGCTTTATAGTAAAGAGAACTTGAATTGTTTTCTTTGTTGATGAATTACAAATGAATGACCCCTATTTATACTAATCACCTAGGGGCTAGTATGTAAATAATAATTGTTCTACAAGTACTTCCATATTTACCAATAAGTCCATTCTCTAGAATTCTCTACAAGCCTAGAAGATTCCAAGGACTTTCCTAACAAATTCATAAAGATCCAGGTTCTTCCTAATGAAATACCCATACTTCTATAGAATCTTCTCACAAATACTAGCTTTCTTCTTATGTAAGCTTCCACATGGCATTAATATATGCCAAATGGCGCCTATGTGGCATGATGACGCGAAGGATCATCACACTCTCCCCCACCTAATATTGCGACGACCGCGGCGCAATGCTACTGCATAAACTCTCGGATCTTATCTTTGAATTGCCACAAATCCTCATATCGTTCCCACGTGGCCTCCTCCGGTGATTGACCTTTCCAATGGACGAGGAACATAGGGGTCACTTTTTGCCCTTGTTTTCGCCTGGCTTGGTAATATATGATAGCCTCAATCTCCCGATCATGCGAGGCGGTGATAGTCATTGGTGCTCGACTTGATTGGCCCCTACTCGGATAATCCTTATCTTCATGATATAACTTAAGCATGCTGGCATGGAAGACAGGGTAGATCTTAAGATATGATGGCATGTCAATCTTGTATGAGATCTTGCCTACCTTGGCGATAATTTTAAATGGCCCTTCATACTTGCGAATCAAAGATGCATGCCCCGTAGTGCCTTGAACTGTCTTGGGTTAAACTTTACCATGACCATGTCCCCAACTCTAGAGTCTGTGGGACGCCATTTACAATCCGCAAACATATTCATCTTCTTAGCAGCCTTATCCAAGTAGGACTTAGCAGTGTCGAGCTGCTCCTCCCATCCTTTGGCCATATGATAAGCCCCCAAACGCTTTTCCTCGAAGGCGGCTGGTAATAAATGTGGAGTTTGTGGTTGTTGGCCTGTGGCTAGCTCAAATGGTGTCCGCCTCGTGGACTCACTCCGCTGTAAGTTATAAGAGAATTGGGCGATGTCTAGGAGCCTTGCCCCATCTTTCTGATGCACACTTACATAATGCCTTAAGTAGCATTCTAGTATAGCATTGACCCGTTCCATTTGTCCATCTGTCTGTGGGTGGAAACTAGTAGAAAAGTGCAGTTCCGTGCCTAGTATGTCGAACAACTCTCTCCAAAATTTCACAGTGAAGCGGGGGTCTCGATCACTGATGATATGCCTTGGTAAGCCCCAATACTTCACCCCGTTCTTAAAGAATAACTTGGCGTCTTCCTTTGCTGTGCAACCCGGTGAGGCGGGCATGAAGGTGGCATATTTGGAAAATCTATCCACGACCACCGTAATAGTACCATAACTATCGGACTTCGGTAGGCAAGTGATAAAGTCCATAGTCACACTCTCCCATGGACGCTCTGCAACTGGTAATGGCTCCAAAATTCCTTCGAGTTGTTTTGTTCAACCTTGTCCTGTTGACAAACAAGAAAAGTTTGCACATAGCACTCTATGTCATCTCGCATGCATGGCCAATAGTAGACTGACTCAACCAAGGCCCTAGTGCGACGTTGGCCTGGATGACCAACCACCTTGTATCATGACTCTCCCTTATGATCCGCCGTCTGATGCCTCCAAACTTAGGCACGTAGACCCGCCGACCCGTGGTAAGTAATATGCCTTTTCTACCCAAAAATATCTCGTCCTGCCCGGGTTAGCTAACTCGATAAGTTGTTTGGCTGTTGGATCATGTTGCATGCCTTCGTTATAGCCTTATTATAATAGGTGAATTTGACTATATTTATGCCCTAAATAGTCACACTTTATTGTTGAATTGATATTGTTTATGATGACAAAATGCTTTTATTAGTGTTTATTGGTGTGTTATAGGTTCACATAACCATTGGAGACTAAAGGAGCTATTTTGGAGTCATAGGATGGTAAAAAGGCCAAGTGAAGCGTTGAAGTGAAGTTGGCATGAAAAATTGAAGTATAAATTGCGGAACACTGTTCATTCGCTGTTCACTCGCGACCGCGAATGAACCGCAGAAAAACATGCTCGTGGAACCTTTGGAGAGTTCGCTGTTCGCTCGCGACCGCGGAAACTGCCGCAGATTTTAAGGCGAATTTTGTAAAATCTCAATTTTTAAGACCTAAACCCTTTATATAAACCTAGAATTCGCCCAAGAGAGGCAAGCATTGTATTATTACCTACTTTTGCAAGATTATTAGTAAGAGAGAACTCTCTCAACTTATTTCTTTCTTTTATATTAATTCTTTGATTATGAATTCAATTATTATTCTTGTTTCTTTGATCATGAGTAGCTAATTCCTTATCTAAGGTTTTGATGGAACCTATTGGGTGATGAACTTCTCGTTTATATGATTACAAATTGTTAGCTAGATTTTTATTTGTTCAACTTCGTTCTTGTTGTAGTTAATTGGTAGAGCTCCCGATTAGCAATGCCTATTTAGTGTGCATAACTTGGAAAAGCGTGCATATTTAGGTATATTGTTGAACAACACCCACCTAGGTTATTGGAGGAATCTATAACTTTAGGCGTAAAGGCGGGATTAGGAATAACAAAGCCTTGGGTGCAATCTAAAGTGAAATATTCAAATTAAAGCTAGCTAGGATAGCTCGGGAGAGTGCACTAGTAAATTATTGTAGTTGCTCGGGAGAGAATTACGGTAAAAATAGCATTCATGATTGATAGAATATATTGACAATTTGTATGAGCATAAACACAAGGGATTCCATCAATAGGGGAAATCAATACCTTAGTCTTTCTCAATATTATTTACCCAATATTTAATTCTTTCTTTTAAGACTTTTAATTCTTGCAAAAGTTAGTTGTTCGGAAACCTTCACAAAAATATATTCAAAGTTTGGGAACTTGCTTCAGAAGTGTTCTTGGGTTGTGAAAGTTGCAGTTGGTAGGTTGATTCCCTGTGGGATTGATTCTGGACTTATTTGACCAGGTTATATTGACTACGACCGTTGCTTGGACATGAATCAATTTTGGCGCCGTTGTCAGGGAATTAACGGAATTATGAATTGCCATTGACAGAACTACAAGATTCTTGTGTAGTCAGGTTCTTTCAACACTTTACATTGAAAATTTTAATGGTTGTTGAATTGGGTACTCAGGTGCATGCCTAGAAAATCAGCAAGGACTGGAGAACTAATTGAAGGACTCTCAGACCCCAAGCAAACTTTCCGGGCACGTAACAGGGCAATCAAATAAATTCAGCAATCGCAGCAACCAATCAAACTAGATTTCGACATGGGAGACATGAACGACCCAAACCAGCAAGCTGGGTTGAACATGCAAGAGGCGCAGGAGGCGCAAGAAGGTGCACTATTTGACTGGACACAACCCACAACAGATAATTTGGCAACTGCCATCGTTGTGCCAACGATTCAAGCCGAGTCTTTCCAGATTACTAACAACATGCTACACTTGTTGTAAAACAAGGGATTATTCTCTGGGTCTCAGGTTGAAGATCCACAACAGCACCTAAAGAACTTTATCTCAATATGCAAGACATAGAGGCAACCGAATGTGACACCGGAAGCCATCAGACTATTGCTATTTCCGTTCTCAGTTACAGGGGCTACGCAGGGGCTAAACTCACTCCCCATAAACTCTATTGCAACTTGGGATGAGTTGGTCAAGCAATTCCACAACAAGTTTCATCCTCCTAACAAGACAGCTCAGCAAATTGATGAGATTGTGAGCTTCAAGCAGAAACCAATGGAGACATTACATGAAACTTGGGGTAGATTCAAAGGTATGCTTGTTATGTGTCCTCACCATGGGATCCCTGAGCAGATGTTGGGTCAAAGGTTCTACATGGGCTTTCAGATAGTATGAAGAATATTGTAGATGCTTCTGCAGGTGGGGCTTTTCTGAGTAAAACTTGGAGAGAAGGCCAAAATTTGCTTGACAAGATGGCTCAAAACTCTGGGTGGACGACTAGGAATGCTCCTATCACTCTAGTGGTACACTCTGTACCTCTGAATCCATCCAACACTATGGAGGAGAACATGGCAACTTTATTGACACAAATGAGCATCCTGACAAAGAAGGTGGAAGAATCGGGGTCAAGCAGCATGTTCATATTGTAGATACTACCAATGGTGGTTTATGCACATCTTGCATTAGCCAACCCATAGATAATCCATGGGTTGCAGACCAAGAACATCATCATCAGCATGAAGACATGAATTATGTGGCTAATTATGGAGGGCAGCGACAGGGTAACTAGAGTTGGGGTCAGCAGGCTCCACAGCAGTACAGGCATCCTCAGCCACAATATAATGCAGTAGGTATGAGGCCACCAAACAACATGGCTCCATATCCTAGACCTTAGAATTTCAACAATCAGCAACAGGGTTATCATCCACCTCGACCACAGCATGGAGGTAGACATGACGATGGGTTCGCAAGGTTGGAAGCTATGATGCAGCAGGTAATTGGGTCACATGCCAAAACCAATGATAGGATAGATGCACATGATGCATCTATCAAGAATATTGAAGTACATGTGGGCCAGATTGCTTTGTCACTTAACAATCATCCTTATGAGCACGTGATTTTTGGCCTACACGAGAATTACTCCCAAAAATTCAAAATAAAATGATTTGTGTTGTGCGTGATTTTCATGATTTTTGTGTTATTTTTCTCTTATTATTTGTATTTTTTGTGTGCGCATTTCTATTTAAATTAATATAAAATACAAAAATGTTTGCATTTGCATATAAATTCATGTTTGGAATTTTGAGTAATTAAATTGGTTTTATGAAAATGAAAATAACCACAAAAAATATGTATTTTTGCATTTCTTTTAGCCTTTAAATGTCCAATTGTGTGTTTTATTTTATTTTATTTTATTTTTTTAAATATTTGTGATAATTATTACTTAGAGGTAATTAATATTTTTTGGTCAAGAATTAATTTAGGATTGTATTTTTGTAATATAATTCAATAAAAGAAAAAAAAGTTTAGTTTTAAATGAGGAAATAAAGAGAAAAATAATAAGAGATGGAAATAGGGAACAATTCTGATTTGGGCCAAATTTTTAAATCAAAACACCAGGCCCAAAAGTCCCAACTTACCCGGATCCATACCCAAACCCAATCCTAGCCCGCCCATCACCCCATTAATCTTGGCCGTTGGATGTAATAATCCAACGGTTGAGATTAATTCTTACAATTTCAATATACCAAACAACCCCCCCAAACCCATTTTTCATTTTCATTTCCCCGATTCGTCTTCAACCTAGGAGACTCCGATGAAATGCCGCCGCCCCCACCGTATTCCGCCGGCCGAAAATCGCTTATGCCGGCGGCGTTCATCCAAACACCTCCATTTTTACACCAAATGACCCCCATCACACCCTTAACCCAAATCCGCAAACCCCTTACCTCAAATCAACCTCTATCTTCTCGAATCTTCGATTGAAGATTCGAGCCAAGACTCAAAGTATGCCAAACCGCTCCAAACTCACCCCATGTCATCCCTTGACCTCCCTCATAGCCAAACAAGCATTGGTTTCATCCCAATCCAACCCAAAAGCCCCGAACCCCAAATCGACCCTTATGAACCCTAAATTCAAAATTAGAGATTCTGTCCAAAATTAAAAAAATTTGAAGTGTAATAGACTTTAATTAAGATGTTTTCGTTTGAGAACATCTCAATTAAAGTCCGTTCGACTTTAAAAAATCAAAATCTCGAGTCCGAATTGGCCCCAAGATGGTTCGATCCCAGATTTCCTTTTCTTTCAAGGTAATTCTGCTCGTTTTTAGTCTTCATATATTTGTGTATTTGTTTTGATTAAATTTCTGGTTTGTTTTTATTGATAATTGTTTCATTCTCTTCTCCTCCAAATCAAGACCTTTTTATTTGGTCAATTTGTGTGTTTCTGATTGTTGTTTGAATGTTAGAATGCATATTCGTCTCGATTAATATCGTCGAATAATTGTGTTCTGCATTTTTGTTTGGCTTGCCGAGACTTGTTGAAATCATTGGTTCATCGATTGACTGTTATCAATCATACGTGTTGCAATCGATTAGTCGGATGTTGACGATTAGTTTCATATTGTTCCATTTTGGCCGAGATTGTTTGAATTATTGACTTATCGACTTGTTCTTTGTCAATTATACATGTTGTGATCGATTAGTCGAATGTCGTCAAACTAATTCTGTGTTTTCTGTTTGAGCCATGATTTAACTACAACTGTTTGAGGTTTCAAATTAGGGTGAGAATTGGGTATAGCTGTTTAAATTTAAATTAGAAATCAGGAAATAACAGCTAAGGTTTAAAGGGTGCACTGCACATGGAATTAAATTAGTGGAACCTGCTGGACAGCAAAGCATTCCATGTAATTGCTGAACTTCAGAATTTTAAAATAAAAAAAATCCATACCTAGACAAACTTAAGTGGACAAATCAGGGAATAACAGGGGCTCAATATTAAATAAAGACAGGCATGTGCTAAAGAAGAAAGTGAGGCTGGAAAAGTAAAGGATGGAATTGAAAAAGAGTGCTGTTTTGTGTATAAAAAGGGAAGAAAAACAGAACATTAAAGGAGAAAATTCTGAAAGACAGTGGGAGTTTAAGAGGACTGAAAAACAGAAAGGGGACTCATAGAGAGAGTTTAAGGAGATAGAATTGAAGAGAGAAGTTTTGAAAATTGGAGAGGTGTAGAAATATTGTACTGTTTCATGGATTCTCTTCTATGTTTCTTGGTTTGAATTCAATCTATGAATTAGTTCTAGATAAAATCTTGTGATGACCCGGCCCGTCATCATGTGAGTTATTACCTCGTTATCCCCATTAAATGCTTGTTAACGTTTCAATATGCATGTTTGGCGAGTTTGAGTCAATTCGGGTTGAGTTTAGTTGGAAATAAGACAAAAAGTCTTTTAAAGGAAGGAATAGTTGGAAAAAGTCAACTGGACGTTGACTTGTGAGTTAGAGAGCTCGAAATTGAATTCTAATGATTTGGTCAGCTCCGGGACGTCATTTGTGAGCTAGGAGAGCGATCGGAATTGAATTCGGAGGTCCGGTGTAGAAATAGGCTTGAATTGGCTAAGGTTGAATTTTGGCGAAATCCGAACGGTAGGTGAGATTTTGATCCGGGAGTCGGAATGGAATTCCGACAGTTGCAGTAGCTCCGTTAGGTGATTTTGGATGTGCCTGCAAAATTTCAGGTCATTCGAACGTCGTTTGGCCGGGTTTTTGATCGAATGTTAGTTTCGGAAGTTTTGAAGAAACTTAGGCTTGAATCCGTGCATAATTGGTGATTTTGATGTTGAGGATGGTGTTTTTATGATTGGAACAAGTTTGAATCATGTTATGGAGTATGTTGGTAGTTTTTGTTGGGGTCTCGGGGGCCTCGGGATGAATTCGGGGGTCCAAACGGACCATTTTTGGCCTAAGACAGCAGCTGAATTGCTGCTGTGTCTGCAGAAGGAAATCCTTCATCGCGGCTCGCGTCCGCGTAGGTCAGCAAGGGTATGCATCGCGTTCGCGAACGCGTAGGGTCAGGATCGGAGGCTTCGCGTTCGCGTGGAGTTGGAACGCGTTCGCGTAGGTGAGGAAGGTTGTTCATCGCGTTCGCATGAGTGGAGACGCGAACGCGTAGAAGAAAAACCGGGTGATTAGAAATTTGTGCTTCGCGAACGCGTGTCAGGACATCGCGTTCACGATGGGTGAATCGAGCAGGGCATCGCGTTCGCGTGAGGGGTATCGCGAACGCGTAGAACTAATTCCCCAGGCAGTGAAGTTAAAACCAGAACATTTCATATACGGGTTCATTTGCAAAACCCTCCATTGTTGAGCTCTAGAGTGAGAAAGTGACGGGAAATAGCTGGGAGATCATCGGGATATTGTCGGAGGTAAGTTTTGTGGTTTAATTACACACTTTTATCATGAAATCATGAATTATTTCTATGAAAATGGAGGATTAAATGTGGGTTTAAGCCCTAGGCCTAAAATTGTAGAAAAATACCGATTTGAGCGGCCAAATAGAGTCCGAATTTGGTAAATTTGATATGCCTAGACTCGTATTGAGATGAGGGTTCCGAATATGTAACTTTTATAATTTTTCGAGAAGCACACCAAAAGTTGGGTTTTGACAACTTTGTGGGTTTTGATACAATTTGGGTTATTTCGAATGAATTGCATGAAATTAGCATATATTGATGCATTCTCTATGATTTTGAGCAGACTTGGCATCCGAGGAGATTGAGTCGCGAGGCAAGCGCAAGGCGGGCTAAGGCTTCCACCGGATCGAGGTGAGTGGTAGTAGTAAATAATGTACTGAGGGTTTGAAACCCCGTACTAGCACTTCAGAGTGCTATGTTGAGATGAGACACGCGTTCTATGATGGGCGCGGTGACATTGGGATTTGGGGAGTTGAACTTGGTCCTTCCCGGCTAATAGAATACTGTGTTATATGACTCTTAATGAGATTATAACTGTACAATTGGGCTAATAGCCATGTTTGGGGCCTTGTGCCGATCTGCAGAGCATTAGGGAACCTATATAGAGCTAAGTGACCCTTATGTCGTGTTGGAAATATTCACTCAGCCGTAGCTCTAGCTATATAGCATAATATGAGCCAGTACTAGATGTGTACATTGAGGAAGCTTATCTAGGGTGGAATTTCCCGTTCTAGCTGAGTGAGCCTGAAAGGCCAAGTCTAAATTGACCGAGACAGGGTCAAGGACCCACTGTGATATATTATATTGGGCCTGAGAGTCCGAGTATATACTGACTGGGATAGGGTCGAGGACCCATTATGGGATAATATATATATATATATACCTGTATTGGATCGGGCTGCACGCCGCAGTAATATACATGTAATATACATGTAATATACAAGTAATATACATGTGGGACGGACTGCACGCCGCAGTATTATTGCGCTTGGGCTGTAGGAGCCCCTTCGGAGTCTGAGTCTGCACACATTCTCAGTGAGCGCTGGTGTATATTATGGGATCGGGCTGCACGCCGCAGTAGTATAGCTATATATGTATATATATATTGGATCGGACTGCACGCCGCAGTAATATATGTGTGGATCGGACTGCATGCCGCAGTATCATAGCGCTTGAGCCTAGGGAGCCCCTCCGAAGTCTGTATACACCCCCAGTGAGTGTCGTCGACGTTAAATGGAGCGGGTTGCGCACCGCAGTGGTATATGTATTGGAGCGGGCTGCACGCCGCAGCATTATACTTATTCATATCCTTATACATACTTATATACTTATACATTTTAGACATATGTATTTATCTCCATATATTGAGATGGTTGTACATCGAAGTGGTACGAGTGAGAGTTTGTTCAGTGTTGGACCTTGTTGAGGTAGATGTGGACTAGAGATTAGAGTACTCGTTGAAGTGATGACTTACCTGTGGGGGTTTGCCTTAGAACTGTTTAGTGATGGTACAGGAGTTCATACATTCAGTTATTGCTTATTATTATTATTCATTAAGTTGAAATATACTCACCCCACTCCCCTGCACTTTTTGTGCAGAATTCACAGGTGCCCGAGAGCAGTTGAGTTGTTGTAGCTGCTTACTCATATCTACTTTTGCGGAGACTACGAGGTAGCCACTGGCGTCCCCAGAACCTGTTTTGTCCTTCTTTATCATTTTGTTGTTTCTATTCTGCTTAGTCTGGATTTTGTAGTAGATCTCAATTGTAGAGGCTCAGACTTGTGACACCACGATTTGGTTGGGACTGCATCTTGTATGTTGCTACTATTGCGTTTATCATATTGAATTGAACACTCGATGTTTAAGTTTAACTGGATTAATTGGAATTAATAATTGGCTGGTTTAAGAGATAATATGGTCGGGCTTGCCTAGCATTGTGTTGGGCGCCATCACGACCGGGGTTTAGATCGTGACAAATTGGTATAAGAGCCTAGGTTAACAGGTCTCGCGAGTTATGAGCCGGTTGGTAGAGTCTCGTGGATCGGTACGGGGATGCCTGTACTTATCCTCGGGAGGCTGCAAACCTTTAGGAAAGTTTCAAATTCTTGGAATTCTCATCGTGCATGTTTGATTCAGCTTGAAATGTAATTCTTGAAATTCCTCCTGCACATTGATGCGCGCACTCGAGTGCTTAGTGATAAATTTGCCTTGATGGCTTATGATTCCCCAATCGAGGGATGAGATATAATCTCTATGAGTTCATGTTGGGCTTGTCTGGAGGACTTGAGGCCAAATCCTTGTTTATGGCTTGAGCACCAAGGTGTTAATTTTGCGAGTCGGTATTATGAAGTTCATACGATCGGTATTGATCTTAATTGTGAAAATGGCAGTTTGATAATGGGTGAGCTGCAAGGTATTCCATCCTTATTGTGATCTGTTACGTAGCCCTAGCTATGGGCGTGAGAAATATGTTCATTGCCTCTTAGCATAAATGTAAAGTGCACTACGTGTGGTAGTATGAGTTCAAACTCAAGAAAACTGAATTGGTCGCGCTATGAGTATTGTGGTGGAAGGCATTTGACATATGTTATGATTTGAGCAGGTGCAGCGCATGTTCATGTACTAATGCTGATTGTATAATTCGTGTAGTATTGAGATTTATGTTGTTGAAACACATTGTGACGTCTTGTTGAGTTGTGTGTGTATTGTTAGAATGGCTTGGTGATTCTCTGGCAGGTGGATAGGCCAATTTACAAAGGAAACTCTGCCGAAATTTTTGAAAAATTTGAGACTTAGAAAAGATGTTGTCGCCTAAGGAATGGGCTTAGCTGTTGCGTGTGAATGAATACGAGAATTGCAAAAGAGTTAAGATTTCTGATGATTCGAGTCTCCGCCAAAGTTTGTAAATAGCTCGAGTTTAATCTCACTGTAACATTGGAGTATCAATTGAGTAAGAATGCTATGAGTGGCTAAAACTGCTTTGATGTATGGCTCCGAGCCAAGTTGGGGAGGTTGTTATTGACTAACCGATTACACTTGTTGTGGGCTATGTAGGTCATGTCTCTAAGTATGTTGGGAAATTTGATAAAGGTTATGGTGCTTCGTAGATGTGAAGAAATACTAGGATGTTCGAACTTATGTTGGCAAAGAATGTTCGGGTATAGAAAAGAACGATAGCTAATTGTATCTAAATGTAATCATGTTCTGTGATGTCAGAGTTCTAACAAGGCACGAGTGGTTCTGTTTAATAAGACAGTTGAATGATAACTGAATAAGGGTAAATGATGCCCGAGAATAGTCTTGCGGTGTTCAAGACTTTGCTTGTAATGGTAAGGTGTTTTAAGATTGTGTATATGGCTAAAGACCGTGGTTTTGTTAGAAGAAATCGAGACTTTCGTTATGTTATGTGAATGATGAGATTCTATGAATTTATATTGGAGAGCAATGATAACGAATTCAAAATTGCAGGAAGTTCTTCAAGGTAAGTGTTGTAGATTGTGGTACCTCTGGGAAACATTGAGGGAGTATTCAGCGGCCTGTGAGTCTTAGATGGTGTGGTCTTATGTACGAGTCTCGTGTGGTAACATGAGTTGAGGTATTGTGATCCTCCGGTGAAGGAGAATATTTAATTAAAAATGCCAATAAACTGGAACAGTATGAAAAGGGCACGAGTAGCTCCTGATATGTGTTCAAAATAATGAGTCTTGTAGATATGGTGCAACAAGACTTTTGAGTGCTGGCAGTTGCGTAGCTCGATGTGGGTAAAAGGACTCAGTCCTGGCAGTTAAAATTATGCAATGAATGGGAGGAAAGAGTTGTGATGTGTTTTATCATGGTTTGAAAATGAGTATATTCCTATCGGTATGCGAAGCATGGAATGTGTAATGACGTTTTCCCCTATAAGGGATCATGAAGGTCCTTGACTAGTTGAGTGCATCGATGTTTGCGGCGTAGGAGAGGGATAGAAATTCTCCGAGTATCTTGGTACAGTATGGTATATGCGATGTGTTATGAAAAGATGATAATGGCATGTTCAAGGTTTTAAGACCAGTTCATATTATATGAGAAGTCATTAAAATTCCCCAAGTAGCGTGGGCAGCTGCAGATAATCTGAGAATCAATCTTCGTGGTGATTAAGTAAAATGGTACTGCCATTCTAGTAATTCGGCAGAGTATATGGTCAAAAAAGGCCAGGTAATATAAACTGATAATATCTAGTGGTGTGTGGTATCCTCCTGTTGGATTGACAGTGATGATTGAGTTGTTGATGGCATAGGGAAATTTCTGAATGGCTTACGTGGTATGAATGGATGTTTGATGTGTGTTATGTATTCGTACGGTGGAGTGTGGAATCAGGCATAGTGATTCATGTATTATATATGTGTTGGAGACTAGAAGTTCTCGTAATCCGCCTATGCAGTGGTGGTATATCGTGTGTATCGGCACCGTTTAGCGGTTATTGGAAATTGGAAGCCCTAGTGGCTATTTTGTTACTTGATATGACAAATTTGGATAATGATATATGATTGTAGGCTGGTTGTCATAAGTCAGGTTGTCTAGACTAATATGATATGGACTATGTCAGAAACATGTCGCAAACTGCATGCCAGAGCGCATCAGATCATGCTCCAGCAGGGTGGATGTACCCTAGGGCCGGCGGACGGCTGGTAGGTATTGCTCTGTCAGTTGGGCCTTCGTGGCGGATGTCAGTGTAGAGGTATCTACCATTGATTCAGTTCCGGTATTGAGGAACTTTGTCGGATGCGTTTCATATGGCCGAGCTTGAGGCTATATATATATATGTTTGTTGCAATGAGCAACTTGACTCGATGTGCATTTTACTTGCTAGATGTATTTGTGGATCGGGTGGCACGCCGCCACAGGTATAGTATGTGGATCGGGTGGCACGCCGCCACATGTATGGTATCAGGATCGGGTGGCACGCTGCCACGGGTATGTTATTGGAACGGGTTGCGCGTCGCAACAGTGTGATGTGGAAAATATAGCTTCCTATATGTTACCTTGTATACAATACTTCCTAGATTCTAAGGAATAGTCCGTATTGGGTATCGCTCGGGGAATAGCACATCGGTTGTGTCCTTTCAAGATTTGATAGCGTACATCAATTGTATCACCGCAGGTGTGATTGATTGCTTGGGTTCAGACCTAGATCTGTGCGTGGATGACCGCTCTGAGCATGGTGACTTGAGGTGCTTCGTGAGTAATAGTGTTTGGATAGAATCATGAGTCGTGGCAAGGCCATGTGATGTTATGACCTTTCGAGAAGGAGTCATGTACTCTATTCCTATGATGTGAGACGGGATCTCAGTTTTATGATATGATGGTACAGAGGAATTGAATTACAGCTCTGTTGTTGGAGTCAGTTGTCATTATTTGAGTATGTTCAGACGTTTCCTATTAGAGCTTGTGTTGTGCTTGTTGCGGCTTAGGCCGGTGTTGATACATCATATCACCAGTGAGGTGTGTTATGACCTAAATGATCATTTGAGTCATTAATGAGTGCGAGCATGTATGATTTTAGTTGGTTAGAAGGGTAATATTGAGTTTTGTCTTCGAATTCTATTGTAGTATCAATTAAAAGGGAAATGGATTCATGAATGGTTGACCTGAGAGATGGGTTCGATATATCGCGTGTGCGGTTGCCGTGGGCAGGATATGAAGGTGTTGGAATAAGACTCTATCTAATGAGAAAGGTTCTTTCTGCTAGTATTTGGTTATTATGGCCAGTTGTCGCAATTAGAGACTATCGTCTCGAGTGATTGGGTTGTTTGATACATCATGTGATCTCACCCGGAGTGGCGAGTTTGGCTATTACGGTTAGATCGTGTGTACTCTGAGTATAGATGTGGGATTCAGATTTGGTATATGATTTCAGAAAGTGCAATGTGGTTTATGGTTCAGATAGACTGTGGAAATTCAGCTATACTATGTTATCGTACTTATGAAAGATAGGGTGAAGTGGTATCACCCCGAGTGTATGCTTGGTGAGGTCATTCAGCTATTGTGTTGAATCTAGTACAACTCTAGGTCCGCTCGAGGACGAGTGTTTGCTTAAGTTGGGGAGAATGTGATGACCCGGCCCATCATCATGTGAGTTATTACCTTGTTATCCCCGTTAAGTGCTTATTAACGTTTCAATATGCATGTTTGGCGAGTTTGAGTCAATTCGGGTTGAGTTTAGTTGGAAATGAGACAAAAAGTCTTTTAAAGGAAGGAATAGTTGGAAAAAGTCAACTGGACATTGACTTGTGAGTTAGAGAGCTCGGAATCGAATTCTAATGATTCGGTCAGCTCCGGGAGGTCATTTGTGAGCTAGGAGAGCGATCGGAATTGAATTCGGAGGTCCGGTGTAGAAATAGGCTTGAATTGGCTAAGGTTGAATTTTGGCGAAATCCGAATGGTAGGTGAGATTTTGATCTGGGAGTCGGAATGGAATTCCGACAGTTGCAGTAGCTCCGTTAGGTGATTTTGGATGTGCCTGTAAAATTTCAGGTCATTCGGAGGTCGTTTGGTCGGGTTTTTGATCGAATGTTAGTTTCGGAAGTTTTGAAGAAACTTAGGCTTGAATCCGTGCGTAATTGGTGATTTTGATGTTGAGGATGGTGTTTTTATGATTGGAACAAGTTTGAATCGTGTTATGGAGTATGTTGGTAGTTTTCGTTGGGGTCTCGGGGGCCTCGGGATGAATTCGGGGGTCCAAACGGACCATTTTTGGACTAAGACAGCAGCTGAATTGATGCTGTGTCTGCAGAAGGAAATCCTTCATCGCGTTTGCGATGAAGGGGCACGCGTCCGCGAAGGTCAGCAAGGGTATGCATCGCGTTCGCGATGGTCTGGACGCGAACGCGTAGGGTCGGGATCGGAGGCTTCGCGTTCGCGTGGAGTTGGAACGCGTTCGCGTAAGTGAGGAAGGTTGGTCATCGCGTTCGCGTGAGTGGAGACGCGAACGCGTAGAAGAAAAACCAGGCGATTGGAAATTTGTGCTTCGCGAACGCGTGTGAGGACGTCGCGTTCGCGATGGGTGAATCGAGCAGGGCATCGCGGTCGCGTGAGGGGTATCGCGAACGCGTAGAACTAATTCCCCAGGCAGTGAAGTTAAAACCAGAACATTTCATATACGGGTTCATTTGCAAAGCCCTCCATTGTTGAGCTCTAGAGTGAGAAAGTGACGGGAAATAGCTGGGAGATCATCGGGATATTGTCGGAGGTAAGTTTTGTAGTTTAATTACACACTTTTATCATGAAATCATGAATTATTTCTATGTAAATGGAGGATTAAATGTGGGTTTAAGCCCTAGGCCTAAAATTGTAGAAAAATACCGATTTGAGCAGGCAAATGGAGTCCGAATTTGGTAAATTTAATATGCCTAGACTCGTATTGAGACGAGGGTTCCGAATATGTAACTTTTATAATTTTTCGAGAAGCGCATCAAAAGTCGGGTTTTGACAACTTTGTGGGTTTTGATACAATTTGGGTTATTTCGAATGAATTGCGTGAAATTAGCATATATTGATGCATTCTCTATGATTTTGAGCAGACTTGGCATCCGAGGAGATTGAGTCGCGAGGCAAGCGCAAGGCGGGCTAAGGCTTCTACCGGATCGAGGTGAGTGGTAGTAGTAAATAATGTACTGAGGGTTTGAAACCCCATACTAGCACTTCACAGTGCTATGTTGAGATGAGACACGCGGCTTGTGACGAGCGTGGTGACATTGTGATTGGGGACTTGGACTTGGTCCTTCCCGGCTAATAGAATACTGTGTTGTATGACTATTAATGAGATTATAACTGTACAATTGGGCTAATAGCCATGTTTGGGGCCTTGTGCCGATCTGTAGAGCATTAGGGAACCTATATAGAGCTTAGTGACCCTTATGTCGTGTTGAAAATATTCACTCAGCCGTAGCTCTAGCTATATAGCATAATATGAGCCAGTACTAGATGTGTACATTGAGGAAGCTTATCTAGGGTGGAATTTCCCGTTCTAGCTGATTGGGCCTGAAAGGCCAAGTCTAAATTGACCGAGACAGGGTCAAGGACCCACTGTGATATATTATATTGGGCCTGAGAGTCCGAGTATATACTGACTGGGATAGGGTCGAGGACCCATTATGGGGTATTATATATATATATATATACCTGTATTGGATCGAGCTGCACGCCGCAACAATACATGTAATATACATGTGGGACGGACTGCACGCCGCAGTATTATTGCGCTTGGGCTGTAGGAGCCCCTTCGGAGTCTGGGTCTGCACACATTCTCAGTGAGCGCTGGTGTATATTATGGGATCGGGCTGCACACCACAATAGTATAGCTATATATGTATATATATATTGGATCGGACTGCACGCCGCAGCAATATATGTGTGGATCGGACTGCACGCCACAGTATCATAGCGCTTGGGCCTAGGGAGCCCCTCCGAAGTCTGTATACACCCCTAGTGAGCGTCGTCGACGTTAAATGGAGCGAGCTGCGCGCGGAAGCGGTATATGTATTGGAGCGGGCTGTCAGCTCTTCATGTTCAATTTAGCTATTCATGTTTAATTATAGCTAGAACAACAGTTATGTACTATCTGATGTATATTGGACTGTAATAGTACTGTTTTGAGACTACTTTTAACTTGTGAATTGCGAATTAATTTTATGTTGGGGAGAAGATAAATTCATGTAGTTAGTAGTTTTATTTTGGTTAACTTTCGTTACTAGTGTAGTATAATTCGAATCTATATAATAGTTATATTTTACAGTTGGAAACTGAACTAGTAATCAGTATGTAAACTCTTATTATGTTAAGCAATAAACAGTCTTGGTAATATGACTCATGAGTGAACAATTATAGTTTGAATTAGTCTAAAATAGCTAGCATATTTTTAGTTCAGGGTCATTAACCTAATCATGTACATGTATTAAGCAAAAATAATGCAACCAAGTAATTATCACTGTTGTTAAATTCATTCATGTTTTCAATCTAATAGTCATCTTTAACAAATATGTAGGAATCACTAATAGATAGATAAATTAAATAGTTTGTCGCCTATGTTTTAAATTGAGTGAAACATGGATTTAAAGTAAGATCAAGGGGTATAGATTAAGGTAATTTCGAGGCGAAAAATACAATGCAAAGTTGTGCAAATTCAGCTAGTCTACATGTTGTTGGGCCGTTTTTCACACATAGAAACTACATGATTGGGCCTTTAGCTAAATGTACTCATTTTGAAATAATTTTGGCATGCCGTCCTAAATAAATATCTCAATTGCATGACCTTTTAATTAATCTTGTTTGTCCGGTGTTATTTAACGAATTTTCTTGGTCCTCACAAATTTGCAAATGCGTAGTCACTTTAGGCACATTATTCTAATAAATTTACCTTCTTAAATACGGGTGTGCATTTCATGCGGCCCAAATCCAAATCCCAAAATGTTGAATAAGAATGTGTCGAGGATCCGGGTGCATTTCATGTGACATGATCCGAAAACATGTTCTTAAACAACGTTCATTTTCTTAAGTCGAAATAATTTGACAAAAAGCGGTAATTAATTCTAAAAATGCACAAATAGGATAATATGTATTAAAATCAAATACGTTAGCTAAAATATGACAGTTGAGCGACTGTGCTAGAACCACGGAACTCGGGAATGCCTAACACCTTCTCCCGGGTTAACAGAATTCCTTATCCGGATTTTTGGTTCGCGAACTGTTAAACAGAGTCATTCTTTACCTTGATTCGGGATTCAACCGGTGACTTGGGACACCATAAACTTTCCAAGTGGCGACTCTGAATTAATTAAATGAATCCCGTTTCGATTGTCCTTTAATTGGAAAAACTCATTCGCGCCCTCGCGGGTAGCGCCAAAAGGAGGTGTGACAGCTCTGGCGACTCTGCTGGGGACTTTCTAAACCCAGAACCAATGGTTTAGGGTTTAAGAATCCGAGCTTTGAATAATTGTTATATTTGGCTTATTATTATCTGATTTTATTATATGTTTGTATTTAATGTGCTAAATGTTGCTTTTACCGCTTTGATATTTTGTGGATTGTACATATAAACTGTGCCGAAACCAATCTCCTCTCTTAGTCTTCTAAATCATGAAGAAGGGTGCACTTCGTGTGACTTTATTTCTGTATAGTGTCTAATTCCCACTTTAGAACGAGGTTTGGACAAGTTGCAAAACCGGTGAAGCTTCTGTATTCCCGGGTTGCTGCCTCCTCCTCGGCTCGAGCTGTCCGCTCGGGTAAGCCAGGTCTAGAACAATAAACCCAGGTTTTTGAACCTAGAATAACAAAGCTTCATGCCGGATCCCTAGTAGGAACGCTTATTTGCATCATGTGCATATTGACTTAGAGAGGCTCAACACAGGGGTTGGGCCTGTCTAGGACAGATGACCTGAAATGAAAAGACCATCCTGTTGCATCCTGTTTGTTTTACGCATTCATTTGCTTCAGACTTGCAGGCTAACCGGTTTTTTTAAAATGAAAAAAAAAATAGTTTCAAAATAGTTTGTTTTTTTACTTAAAAAGAAAAAAAAACGTTTGTTGTAAAATAAAAAAATGTGTGATTAAAAAAAAAATATATATATATATATAGTTTCAAAATAGTTTGTTTTTTTTACTTAAAAAAGAAAAAAAAATTTAAAATTAAAAAAATGTGTGAAAAAATAATAAATAGTTTGTTTCATTTACAGATGTAGTTTGTTTTTATTTGACTGAACTATGCTGGTTTGATTCTCACTAGATGTGAGATACGTAGGCAACCTTTATCAAGTTTAACCTCCCCTTTTGAAAAAAAAATAGTCAAAAATATCGAAATTGATTTTTCGTTGTAAATAAGTTGAGTGATGCCGTTTTCAAAAACAACCGAATGTATCCGAAAGGGACGCCGGAAGACTGACTTTGCATAAACGGCCACTTTTGGGTCAGTTTGTAGATTTTTTTTGTCAATTGACCCTCACAGCCTTATAATCTTCGTCTCCGAGGTGCTGAAAGGCCGTGTTTGTAAAAAAAAGGGTTTTTATTCCAATTTTAAAAAAAAAAAAAGAAAAAAAAGGAAAAGAAAAAAAGGGAGGTTAAAACAAGCGAGGTTTTCAAGGATAATTGAAAAGAAAAAACTGGAATGACGCATGCGGTGAATATACATATGGTTAACTGACTAGGTGCATTGCATCAAACGTGCGATAACATATCTGTTAAACTCTGTGAGCTTACAAATTTGTTGCATTTCCAGAAAGTTTAGCGGTTGACTTGACAGAATATACTGGTCGATCACCATTACCGTACTAGATCAAAAGGTCCAATTCCAGCAAGCATGTCTTGTTCCGGCAAAAGTCTCGATGGAGAGAAAACAGAGATACAAATCATAAAAGAGGAGGTGGACCGGTTGAGACAGCAAATAACAGAGATGCACCTAGCCTGGGCTAGGGGACAGTCATCACCAAACCTTCCTACTCTTACACCAGCTCCAGAGCGTCCGCCCATTGACCCATCGACAAGTGCACCGATCTATCCATATTATCAAGGGGAAAACCCTTATACATCCCAGGTTCCACCAGCTAGACAAAATCCTCCTCCCCGGTTACTCCTGTTTTTGTGGCACCTCCACCTGCTACTTTACAGAAGTCGTCTAGTGAGCCACTTTTTCAAATCCATGACAATCATTGCTACTCCCCTGAGCCTACCTTTAAGGCTCCAGAACCGCATTCACATACCCCTCACTAGGACAACCCGGCAGAACCGGAAAGACACCCCAAAAGTTTGGAACAGGAGGAGGTTATTCGGAAAGTTAAGAGCCTGGAGCAATCCTTCAGGAATATGCATGGTTTAGGCAACCAAGTCAGTGTTTCTTACAAAGATCTGTGTCCATTCCAAGATGTCCAGTTGCCAGCCGGGTTCAAAATGCCCAAGTTTGACCTATACGAGGGGTATGGTGACCCAGTAGCCCATCTTCGAAGTTTTTGTAGCAAAATGCGAGGAGCCGGAGGGCGAGATGAGATTATGATAGCTTACTTCGGTCAAAGCTTGGGAGGGTCTGCACTAGAGTGGTACACCAGGCAGGATCCCGGCAGATGGTTTACATGGGATGACCTGGCCCAAGCATTCATCGACCAGTTTCAGTATAATCTTGAAACAATCCATGATTGCTTATCATTGCTAAAGTTAGAGAAGAAACCCGCCAAAAGCTTTAGAGAATTTGGGTTCCACTGGAGGGAACAAGCAGCAAGGGTAGATCCACCGATGAGAGAGAACGAGATGGTAGATTACTTCTTGCAGACACTGGAGCCAACCTACTTTAGTCACCTGGTGACATCGGTTGGTAAATCTTTCAATGAGGTGATCAAAATGGGCGGAATGATAGAAGAGGGACATAAGTCCAATAAGATCTTGAGCTATTCCGCGTTGAAAGCAACAACTCAAGCTATTCAGAATGGCACAGGGGTTGCATTCGGGAAGAAGCAAAGAGAAGAAGTTGCAACGGTAGAGGAGGGTACTTGGTCCAGATCGAAAGGTCCTTCACCTCATTACCAAGCCAGACCCTACCACCCAAATCACCCTAATCACCCTCCCCGAAACACATATCCATCACCAAGGGCCTACAATAACCCTCCAGGATCAGGTTTCCGAGGGAATCATGCCTTCAGAAAAGAAAAGGCACAAAGAACCTTCACTGAGTTGGGAGAAACTTATACTGCTCTGTTCCACAAATTGAAGCAGATAGGTTTGTTGAGTCCTATTGAGACAAGATTGCCAAATCCCCTACCCCCAAATGTGGATCGCTCAGTAAGCTGTGAGTATTGTTCAGGGGCTCTCGGACATGATACCGAGAAATGTTGGAAACTGAAACATGCAGTGCAAAATCTTATTGACACCAATAAGATTGAGGTTCAGACACCAGAGGCACCCAACATTAATCAGAATCCATTGCCAGCTCACCCTTAGACCCATATGATCAAATTGATACACAGGGGAAGGGAAATTAAGAAGCCCGATCTGTATTCCAAAGCAAAACCAATCGGCAAAAGTTGGTATATGAGAATTCATGCTCGGTAATCAGGAGGAGTTTTCGGTGGTTTGTTTTTGTTGTCGTTTCTTTTGTCCGATTTGTTTCCAGGGTTGTGACCTAGATTTTGTCTTGTAGTGAAACCCTCTTATCTTTCCATTTTGGTCATTTCAGTTTGCCTAGTCTTGTCAAGTCTCGTTTCAGGTTTGTATTTTTGGTTTGCTTGTTTGTATTTGAACCAATTCTCCGTTTAGTGAAACTTTTGGTCTTTTATTACCTAGTTCGTCTTTTTGATTAGTTTTTCTATATTTAAATTTGTCATTTGTTCGAACACCGACTCTAATGACATGGCATCGCACATAATTTTGGCCTAATATTAAGGGTTAATCATTAAGCAATTGCAAGATAATCAGGTCATTTTAAAAAGAAATAAAAATGGTTTGAGATTATTTGGAGCCCAAATCATGTGAGACTAGGTAGGTAAAACACGAAGAAACCCTTAAAGGAAAATTGGCCATGCTAAGATGGGGTTCGCTCGTGATACTGAAATGAAAATGTCGTCTAGCAATACTTTAAAATGATAGATGAAAAGGCGAATGGATGATATGGTTATCAATCAGGGCACAAACAGAGGATGTCGTGAATATGTTGTTTGAACTTGGCATGTTTTGAAGATTGGAATGACGAAGGCATTTTGTTCTGCTATCCAAACACTTTATCCATCATCAACCCTTTGAGCCATAATTTAAATTCTTTTATACCCCTCTTTCGGAATTAGTTGCAAAGACTAGAAACACAAGTTTGAAAGACAAAAGAAGAAAGGGATAAAGAAAAAGAAAAGAAAAGAAAACAACAAAAAGAGATAAAGAAAAAAAACAAAAAGAAAAATAAAAAAAAGGAATTGGGAACTACGTTTGACCTGATTCCTTAAAGAGGATACGTAGGCGCTTCACAGCTCGGTCATAGTGTAAATAAAGAAATAAGAATTCCCCAAGTATGAAATTGGGGCAAAGAAAAATTGTGTTGATTATAAATAAGTTAGGTCCGAAGGTTGTAAATTTTGAACCCAGAATTAATTTGTTTTGACCCTTTAATACCCTTTCTTTCTAGCCCTATCCGAATCCCACATTACGGTCCAAAGAAATACCTTCCGATCAATCTTCAAAATAGGCCAAGTCAAACAAACACGAGAGTCTCATCAGAATATGACACTCTGATTCCCAGCAGAAAAGACTCTGATTCCCAGCAGAAAGGAAATACGAGAGAGTCTTAGCAGTGACACCCCAATCCCCAGCTAAAAGTAATACAAATGAGAGAGTCTTACCGGTGAAAACCTTCACAAGCACCATAAGGCGACGAAAGCTGAGAGAAAATCAAAATGAGAGAGGCTTGAAAGTGAAAACCCTTTGGGCATTACAATTCGAACAAAGGTGATAATCAGATGGAAATCACGAGACAAAAATCGTGAAAGGCAATTAACAACGGAGGATAGGCCATATGTACATGTCATAACCAGTAGAGTTGGTATCCGCATTTGATAAGTTTTTTTATAGTTGTTTCTTGTTAGAGAGTCAGTTCTCCCTTGTCTTCTATTTGTTGTTTCTTTTTATCTTTCTCCTTTTGTCAAAAATTCCCCCATCAAAGTCTGTCTAGTCAAAACATAGTGAGAAATGACTTCAAAACTTGCCACCAACTTTCCAATTATTATGCAAGGCAAGGAAATGCCATTGATGGCAGAGAAGTATGGTGCAAAGAAGATTATTAAACTAGGGCAGAAAATTTTCTTTTTAGTTTAAAAATTTTCTGGAAGTCAATACCCACTTGGGGAAGAAGGAAAGTCTTAAAGGAAATGGTCTTCGAACCAGTGTCATCCTCAACAGCCTTCAAGAAGACTGAAAACACACACACACAGCAGAGTATACAGAAACACTTGAAACAATTCTGAAAAACAGAGGAATTCATTAGAGATTGAGAGTTTAAGGGAGGAGAGAAAACAAAGAAGAAAGGAGAGAGAGTTTCTTTAGAACATACTGACAGTGAGAGTAAGGGAGAATTAAGAGAGTTTCATAATCGAAAAGGGGGCTGGAATTAAGAGCTTTGAAACAGAGGATAGTTCGAAAAAAAAGGAGACATTTTGAGTTAAAAGATCAAGGGAAATTTTGAACATTTGTTTGAAATAATTCTACTATGCCATTGGAAATTCTCTTCTCTGTTGGTCTTTCTTTCTGAAATCCCTCCAGTTTGCACTGTTTTAATAGACTCTCTTAGGATTAGTTGGATTGGATGACTGTGATTGATTGCTGGGATTCATCACTGGTTCATTCTGTGTTGTGTTGGTTTTGAAATTGCTGTTGACTGTTGATGTTAAGTTGCTAACTTTCGCCTTCCTTTTCTTGTTGCGTTTCAACATCCGGGTACACTTTCATTGTCCTTTGATATGGAAGCCTGACTCGCTTGTATAAACAACCCGTGGAATCCATAACTGAAGAATTGTTTGTTGTTCATCTGAGTTCACATATAATTGTGGATTAACTGTTAACACATACAACTTAGTCATTCTTATGTAATTGTAGCTAGATTCATTATTTGAGAAGTATTAAATTAAAGATTGCATTTGAATCAGAGGGACTGATAAACTTTGGATTTGATTTCATTCTTTCTAAATCTATAACTTTAATGAATTGTAATTGGACTCATGTGGTAGTTGTAACTTAGATTGGAAGTTGAGTCGAATCAATATACAAACTCTTGATTAGGTCATGATGTAGTAAACAACTTTGGGTAATGTTGATTTAAATTAGTTTTTTTTTTAGTTGGTTTGTTTTTTGGGTTTGTATCTTCAACATGCTTGTGTGTGGCGCCCAGCGAATTTACAAGTAGAGTAATGTATAAAATAGTGTGGGCATAGTGTTGGAATCAAGATAATTAATGTCATATTAATTTAAATTTGGATACATAGAGGATTGGGTAATTGTATTACTCATTTAGATTTCCATAATTTAATTTTTTTTTAGCATGTGTTGAAATAAGTTTCAAGCAAGTCATTAGCATGAGCAGCCCAGGTCTTCTATGACTATGTACGTTTGGGCCTAGGCCGATGGGTTTATTTTAGAGCCTAATATTTAGCTTTGGTACTAATTTATCATTTGGTTTGTTTCAGTCCAATAACAAATTATTTAGCAATTCTTAAGGACAAATATTTAGTAAAGAAATATAGCACATTCTAGGATTGACCATTAAAAAATAAATGAGACGAGCCCCGCTAAATAACGTATAAATTATGTCGCCCTCGTAAATGTATATATTCAAATAATTAGAATTTGAGACGAGCCGTTTAGCTAATTTCATGGCCCTTCGCAAAGTAGTAATACGTTAGTCACTTTAGGTGTGGGTTTAATCTTTTTTTAACTTTCTTAAATAACGGGTGTGCATTTCATGCAACTCGAATCCAAATTCAACAACGTTGAATAAGAATGTGTCGAGGATCCGGGTGCATTTCATGTGACGTGGTCCGAAAACATGTTCTTAAACAACGTTCATTTTCTTAAGTAGTAAGACAAAAAGCGGTAAATAACATTAAAATTGCACTGTAGGATAATATGTTTTAAAATCAAGTACTTTAGCCAAATACGACAATTGAGCGACCGTGCTAGAACCACGGAACTCAGGAATGCCTAACACCTTCTCCCGGGTTAACAGAATTCCTTATCCGGATTTCTAGTTCGCGGACTATTAAATAGAGTCAAGCTTTTCCTCAATTCGGGATTCAAACCGGTGACTTGAGACACCATAAATCTCCCAAGTGGCGACTCTAAATCTCTTAATAAATGAATCCCGTTTTGATTGTCCTTTAATTGGAAAAACTCTCTCGCGCCCTCGCGGGTTAGCGGAAAAAGGAGGTGTGACAGCAAGTACCCTCCTCTACCGTTGCAACTTCTTCTCTTCTCTTCTTCCCGAATGCAACCCCTGTGCCATTCTGAATAGCTTGAGTTATTGCTTTCAACGCGGAAAGAGCTGTCACACCTCCTTTTGGCGCTACCCGCGAGGGCGCGAAGGAGTTTTTCCAATTAAAGGACAATCGAAATGGGATTCATTTAATTAGTTCAGAGTCGCCACTTGGAAAGTTTATGGTGTCCCAAGTCACCGGTTGAATCCCGAATCAAGGAAAAGAATGACTCTGTTTAACAGTCCGCGAACCAGAAATCCGGATAAGGAATTCTGTTAACCCGGGAGAAGGTGTTAGGCATTCCCGAGTTCAGTGGTTCTAGCACGGTCGCTCAACTGTCATATTTTGGCTAAAATATTTGATTTTATTACATTTTATCCTATTTGTGCATTTTTAGAATTAATTACCGCTTTTTGTCAAATTATTTCTACTTAAGAAAATGAACGTTGTTTAAGAACATATTTTCGGATCATGTCACATGAAATGCACCCGAATCCTCGACACATTCTTATTCAAAATTTTGGGATTTGGATTTGGGCCGCATGAAATGCACACCCGTATTTAAGAAGGTAAATTTATTAGAATAATGTTCCTAAAGTGACTACGCATTTGCAAATTTGTGAGGACCAAGAAAATTCGTTAAATAACACCGGACAAACAAGATTAATTAAATAAAGGTCATGAAATTGAGATATTTATTTAGGACGGCATGCCAAAATTATTTCAAAATGAGTACATTTAGCAAAAGGCCCAATCATGTAGTTTCTATGTGTGAAAAACGGCCCAACAGCATGTAGACTAGCTGAATTTGCACAACTTTGCATTGTATTTTTTGCCTTGAAATTACCTTAATACATACCCCTTGATCTTACTTTAAATCCATGTTTCACTCAATTTAAAACATAGGCGGCAAACTATTTAATTTATCTATCTATTAGTGATTCCTACATATTTGTTAAAGATGACTATTAGATTGAAAACATGAATGAATTTAACAACAGTGATAATTACTTGGTTTCATTATTTTTGCTTAATACATGTACATGATTAGGTTAATGACCCTGAACTAAAAATATGCTAGCTATTTTAGACTAAGTCAAACTATAATTGTTCACTCATGAGTCATATTACCAAGACTGTTTATTGCTTAACATAATAAGAGTTTACATACTGATTACTAGTTCAGTTTCCAACTGTAAAATATAACTATTATATAGATTCGAATTATACTACACTAGTAACGAAAGTTAACCAAAATAAAACTACTAACTACATGGATTTATCTTCTCCCCAACGTAAAATTAATTCACAATTCACAAGTTAAAAGTAGTCTCAAAACAGTACTATTACAGTCCAATATACATCAGATAGTACAAAACTGTTATTCTAGCTATAATTAAACATGAATAGCTAAATTGAACATGAAGAGCTGACAGGAAACTCAAATGAACAAATAATAATTCTTCTTCATTGATTCTCCAAATTGTTCATACACCTAAATCAAACTTTCAGATCATTAAAGGTTGTGAAGGTATACCTGGAGTTTTCAAATAAGAAGGGAAATGAGATTCAATCAGCAAAAGATGACAAGCAATAGCAACAGAACAAAAGCAGCCTGATCAGTGCAACCTCCAGCAATGCAACAATGATTTCCAAACTTAAAACAACTTCAAATCAGGGCTTTTGTGACTAAAATCAAATCAATTTTCACTCAGTATTTGCAGACTCTAGACTCTTAAGATTTTATCTAGAACTAATTCATAGATTGAATTCAAACCAAGAAACATAGAAGAGAATCTATGAAACAGTACAATATTTCTACACCTCTCCAATATTCAAGACTTCTCTCTCCAATTCTATCTCCTTAAACTCTCTCTGTGAGTCCCCTTTCTGTTTTTCAGTCCCCTTAAACTACCACCGTCTTTCAGAATTTTCTCCTTTAATGTTCTATTTTTCTTCCCTTTTTATACACAAAACAACACTCTTTTTCAATTCCATCCTTTACTTTTCCAGCCTCCCTGTCTTCTTTAGCACATGCCTGTCTTTATTTAATATTGAGCCCCTGTTATTCCCTGATTTGTCCACTTAAGGTTGTCTAGGTATGGCTTTTTTTTAATTTAAGATTCTGAAGTTCAGCAATTACATGGAATGCTCTGCTGTCCAGCAGGTTCCACTAATTTAATTCCATGTGCAGTGCACCCTTTAAACCTTAGCTGTTATTTCCTGATTTCTAATTTATATTTAAACAGCTATACCCAATTCTCACCCTAATTTGGAACCTCAAACAGTTGTAGTTAAATCATGGCTCAAACAGAAAACACGGAATTAGTTTGACGACATTCGACTAATCGATCACAACATGTATAATTGACAAAGAACAAGTCGATAAGTCAATAATTCAAACAATCTCGGCCAAAATGGAACAATACGAAACTAATCGTCAACATCCGACTAATCGATTGCAACACGTATGATTGGTAACAGTCAATCGATGAACCAATGATTTCGACAAGTCTCGGCAAGCCAAACAAAAACGCAGAACACAATTATTCGACGATATTAATCGAGACGAATATGCATTCTAACATTCAAACAACAATCAGAAACACACAAATTGACCAAATAAAAAGGTCTTGATTTGGAGGAGAAGAGAATGAAACAATTTTTCAATAAAAACAAACCAGAAATTTAATCAAAACAAATACACAAATATATGAAGACAAAGAACGAGCAGAATTACCTTGAAAGAAAAGGAAATTTGGGATCGAACCATCTTGGGGCCAATTCGGACTCGAGATTTTGATTTTTTGAAGTCGAACGGACTTTAATTGAGATGTTCTCAAATGAAAACATCTTAATTAAAGTCTATTACACTTCAAATTTTTTTAATTTTGGACAGAATCTCTAATTTTGAATTTAGGGTTCATAAGGGTCGATTTGGGGTTCGGGGCTTTTGGGTTGGATTCGGACGAAACCAACGCTTGTTTGGCTATGAGGGAGGTCAAGGGATGACATGGGGAGAGTTTGGAGCGGTTTAGCATACTTTGAGTCTTGGCTCGAATCTTCAATCGAAGATTCGAGAAAATAGAGGTTGATTTGAGGTAAGGGGTTTGCGGATTTGGGTTAAGGGTGTGATGGGGGTCATTTGGTGTAAAAATGGAGGTGTTTGGATGAACGCCGCCGGCGGAAGCGATTTCCGGCCGGCGGAGCGTGGTGGTAGACGGCGGAGTTCATCGGAGTCTCCTAGGTTGAAGACGAATCGGGGAAATGAAAATGAAAAAAGGGTTTGGGGGGGGGGGGGTTGTTTGGTATATTAAAATTGTAAGAACTAATCTCAACCGTTGGATTATTACATCCAACGGTCAAGATTAATGGGGTGATAGGCAGGCTAGGATTGGGTTTGGGTATGGATCCGGGTAAGCTGGGACTTTTGGGCCTGGTGTTTTGATTTAAAATTTTGGCCCAAATCAGAATGGTTCCCTATTTCCATCTCTTATTATTTTTCTCTTTATTTCCTCATTTAAAACTAAACTTTTTTTTTCTTTTATTGAATTATATTACAAAAATACAATCCTAAATTAATTCTTGACCAAAAAATATTAATTAACTCTAAGTAATAATTATCACAAATATTTAAAAAAATAAAATAAAATAAAATAAAACACACAATTGGACATTTAAAGGCTAAAAGAAATGCAAAAATACATATTTTTTGTGGTTATTTTTATTTTCATAAAACCAACTTAATTACTCAAAATTACAAACATGAATTTATATGCAAATGCAAACATTTTTGTATTTTATATTAATTTAAATAGAAATGCGCACACAAAAAATACAAATAATAAGAGAAAAATAACACAAAAATCATGAAAATCACGCACAGCACAAAACCATTTTATTTTGAATTTTTGGGAGTAATTCTCATGTAGGGCAAAAATCACGTGCTCACAATCCTCGAGGGATATTGCCTGCAGATACACAAATAAACCCAAAGGATCAAATCCCAAAGTAGTTGATGGCAGTAAATTTGAGAAGTGGAAGAGATCTTGATGTTGAGCAAGAAAGAGAGAGAAGCAATTTACAGTCTGAGACACTCACTCCAGTGCCCATTGAACTGGATGAGTCCACCGGGTTTTACAGAGGTTATAGTCCAGCCAGTAGCTGAAAATAAAGATATGTAGTAGGGAACAGAGAGAGTATCTTAACAGGTAGAGCAGCAGGTTGAGGAGAAAGTGATAGAAAAAGAAAAGTCCCAAGTGATTGGGAAGAAGAGGCCTCTAGCACCATTCCCCCAAAGGTTGGCCAAGCACCAAAAAGAAGAGCAATACAAAGGGTTCTTTGATATGCTCAAGCAAATCCAGGTAAACATTCTTTTAATTGAAGCTTTGAAAGAAATGCCTGGGTATGCTAAGATGATGAAAGACTTGATGTCGCAGAAATTTGATTTCCAAGACTTGGCCACCGTGACTCTTACTCAAACCTGTAGTTCAGTTGTCTCTAGACCCATTGCTGAGAATCTATCTGACCCAGGTAGCTTCACAATTCCATGCACTATAGGAAACTTTGCCTTTGCGAAGGCATTGTGTGATTTGGGGGCAAGCATAAATCTTATGCCCTTAGTAATATATAAGAGGCTAGGCATCGGGAGAGCCAGGCCTACTTCCATGTTATTGCAGCTTGCTGACAGGATTGTTAAGCGTCCATTTGGTATATTGGATGATATGCTCATCCAGGTGGGGAAGTTTGTGTTTCCCTTCGATTTTTTTATCCTTGACTGCAAGGTGGACGAGGAAATTCCTATAATCTTAGGAAGGCCATTCCTAGCCACCAGGAGGGCATTGATTGATTGTGAGACTGGGGAACTCAAGATGAGGTTGAATGATGAGGAGATCATATTCAATGTGCAAAAATCCATGAGGCGCTCTAGTGAGTTCGTGAATTACTCTCTCATTGATGCGGTAGATGTGATAGTGGAGACAGATGATGTAGAATTAACAGCTGAAGATCCACTTCAGGCATGCCTGATGAACTTAGAAGAGGTAAATGGTGAAAGCCTGGCAGAGTGGGTGCTATCTCTGGAAGGTAAGGGGTTTTTGGATAGAGAGTTGGAGTTTGAACCTCTACACTTAGAAAAGAGAGAGACACCTCCAGCAAAACCATCCATTGAGGAGCCACCAAAGCTGGAACTTAAGCCACTTCCAGCACATCTCAGGTATGAAATTCTAGACCCTAACTCCACTTTACCTGTTATTATCTCATCTGGTTTGCTAGATGTGCAGGCTCAAATGCTATTATAGGTACTCAAGGAATGTAGAACTACCATTGGTTGGACCATGGCAGACATAAAGGGGATCATCCCCGCATACTACATGCACAAGATTCTCCTAGAAGAGGGACACAAACCCACCAGGAAACGCAAAAGAAAACTGAACCCGAAAATGAAGGATATAGTGAAAAAGAAAGTGATAAAGTTGCTAGACACGGGGTAGGTCCCAGGTAAGTTTTCTCACCCTTCTATGTTGTACATTGATTATTATGCCATGAGGACATGGCATGATTTTAAGTGTGGGGAGGGAAATTTATCTTGTATATGTTGTACATTGTAGTTGTAGTTGTAAATCATATTAGCTGGTTTGGCCCGACGATGGACACTTGGCGACGGGTTTCTTAAGGGTTTAAGTCGAAATAAAAACACAAAAAAATCAAAAAAATTGAAAAATCCAAAAATATAAGTAGAGGACTCTTCCTGATGACGGACTATTTGGACAAGTACTCTTGAGGGAAGTAGTCCACGTAGGAATTTTTCTTTCTTTTCTTTTCTTTTTATAGGTAGTGTATCACCTCCCCCTTGGTTTTTCTTTTGACCACGGTTCTTTTCCAAGGGTTTTTATTAAATCGGGTTAGGCAGATTTTTCTTTTTTAGGATTAGAGGGCAAAGGTTTACATGTAACCCCAAGTATGCACATTAGCAAAACTTAATTGAACTTGAGAATGTATTATCTAAGCTTGACTGTAGATTCTAGGATATGCCTTAAATTGCACAATACAGCTTGCTTGAACATTGATAGGACTTTGTAGATGAACCTGATTCTAAATGAGTTGCATGCTATGCGTGTGTGAGATTTTACTTACATTATATGTTTTACATGATACCTAGAACTTGCCTTGTGTATTTGCAAAGAGAAATAGAATTCATTTGGTTGTAGAGATGATAGAGGCATTTCTTTGTGTCACCCCATAAATCAATAAGATATGAATTCACCTGTACATAATATCCTAGTTAACCCCCTTGAGCTTAAAGCCTATTCTTTGATAACCCTTGAATGTTCATGAAAAATCAAAATCTTATATTGTTCTACTTTACCTCCGAGAAGCACTTGTGTTGTAATGAATATGCAAAAGTCTAAGTGTGGGGTGAA